>LPNX010953497.1:70893-95784 GCA_001517045.1 Pseudotsuga menziesii
AATTTAGTACAATTTAAAGAAAATAAGGTTGTTTCATTAGATGTTGGAATGATGGGTATAAATAAGATACAGTACCTCTTATATCTCATCTCTCGTGAAGATTATAAGTATAGAATACTAAAACATAATGGAAGTGAATTTGGGAGACGAGATTCAACGTAACATTAAGGTGAAAGGATGGGCATTAAAGATCTTGACATTAAATACCTACTCATTTGTTCAAGCAAGAGGTGAGGTTTATCAACCTTGCAGCAATAAATTAGAGTTTTGAAGATGTTATTTTCAATTTTGAAATTAGTTGTAGTTTTGGCTCTTAGCAAGCAATATGTGAAAGTCGACAAAGTGAGATAAATTAGAGTTTTGAAGATGTTATTTTCATTTTTGAAATTAGATGTAGTTTTGGCACTTAGCAAGCAATATATAAAAGTCAACAAAGTGGGGGTTTTTGGGTGTGGTTAGGCACTAATATCTCTAATGAGGTAGGTTATAGGGGCAATGTGTTGCTTCTTCTAGCTCTATGGATTGGCTCTAGTTATAATCTGGTTTTGTGGATCAAATCTAGTTTGAGTGTTGATTAACTCTTCTTATTTTGGTCATGAGAATTGTTTTGCATTAGGGGTAGGAGCTGTTTTAGTTTGCATCGTATCCTCAATTGTTGGTTTTGGAAAAAAATGGAAATTCATAGTCACTTTTGTTGTTGCATATATGAGACCTCAAACCTACAAAGAACTCAATGGAGAAATGAATGACATTAAGAGGATATCTAGGTAGCCCTCTCACACTTCAATAGAAGAATGACCAATCAAATTGAAGACCAGAGAGGAAGGAATGCATAGATTTCAAATATGTTGGCTTATTATACATAAAAAAATTAACAAGTTGGAATCATATCACAAGATGCTTTGTGAATTGGTTGTATTCCTATCTAGGACCTTGCACTTTCATAGTGACCCATCACATTCTTGGTTTCCCCTACAAAGGTATTTATTGGTTCTATTCAAGTTGCACTAAAAGATAAGGACATTCATCAAAAAACACAAGGCAACATTGACATCAGAATGGTATATCTCAAGTACAATCTTTAAGTTGAAATCAAATAGGAAGCCCTCAGTGGGCATGAATTCGCCTAAGTTCATTTTTTTAATATATATGGCAAATTATTTTTTTTACTGTCCAACAGTCTCAAACTTACAACCTATGCATAAAGAAACCCTTTGATGATTTTCCAAAGGGAATAGTTTCCTAATATATCTAGCATATAAAAATGTTATTTCTATCAATCTCATACTTAAAATAATAATTTAATACATCTAAATCTTGCAATTTGGGGGATATAAGAATTTTTTATCAGCTCTGTGAACCATAGTTTTCAAAATGATGACCATATGTAACATATAGAATAGATATTTTCTATGCAGATGCATGTTATGCGATGGTCAAGGGCATCGTAACAGTCCATTATATTCGCATAAGTATTTATAAAATGAAATTTTATTATTAGTATTATTATTTTGGTATTACACCTTAAATGGCATCTTAATTAGTTCTAACACTTTCATTAAAAATTTAACCATTCCTTCAATGTTCCACCACCACACAGACCTTACAAATGGAATCTTCACCATGTCAACGATATATGATCCTATAATGGGGATTTTTCTTGGTGTCCAAGTTAGGGTTGATACAAAGATTTTTTTTTCATCTAAACAACAGGGACTCACTACTCTTAAGGTAAGTTGTGTTTTTCTCGAGTCAATGCTTTTGTCCCTGTTTCATAGAACTTCCAAACAAATGTGAAGCCTAGTAGGCTCCAAGGAACTACTAGGTAAAAACTAATGCCTAGTTTTGTCTTATTGTGGGTTATTTTCTAATTTTGAAAATGAGTATTCGATATATTTTCTATTGTTATTTTCCAATAAAACTGCGAAATAACAGGTCTTGGTGTGGTCTCTTATTTTGTTTGGGTCTTTGCAATTATAGAGTTAATTTATAAAGTTAATCAGTTGGATGCCATTTTACTTTAAGGGAACGATGACAGATATTGCACATTACAAACACTAATCATTGTTATCTAATCACATGCAGGTACCCTAAAAATGATGGTTTGATTTGAAATTATTCTACAATCGATAACTTTGGAGAGAAATAAGAAGGAATTGGCTTTGTATGGTATTTGAAGAAGCCACAACATTTCTGCCATAAGTATATCTATAAAAAACCTCAAACAAAATGGGAGCTTGTTTGTCAATCGAGGAAAGCAAGTCTAGTACAGACGACAAATGTCAATCTTAAAAATTAAAGAAAGGGAGGGGAAAAGATGATACTCTTGTTCCAGGCGCACCTCTTACAAACACAAAGAAAGAAGAAGATAATGGACTCAAGCATTCTTCAACAAAAGCTAACGGATTCAAGCATTCTTCAGCAAAAGCTAACGGATTCAAGCATTCTTCAGCAAAAACTAATGGATTCATGAATTCTTAAGAAAAAACTATTATTCACAATCTTCTGCACGTGATTTTAGATAGGTTTGTAATGGCACACAACAAACCTAAAGTTGCAAGTGTGAACTTCCATGTCAATGAGTTTGAAATGGGCCATACTCGAACAGAGTCTTACGGTAACGACAAATATTGTTTGAAGTTCTTTGAAAAAGTTCTGAATTATGCTTACATTTCAAGATTATCGTATTTGTGCCTTGTTTTTTTTAATATAACTTTTTATTTTTCTTTCCCACATGTGATGTTTTTTATTTCTCCTTTTAGTAATTAAAACTCTTTTTCTTCCATTTTCAATTGTCTGTGTCTGTAAACTAGGATAGTTGCCACCGGCCTTATGGATAAGTTATTTTGCAGGTTTGAATATTTGGACTTAGCATTCATGATAAACTAACATGCCTACTATATGCTTCCCAGGCCAGACCTATAGCATACAGCCTATTTATAGATGGTTGGCCTCCACACAAATCGTTGATATCATGGGGAAGATAAAATTGAAGTTTACCATGAATGATCCAGCGGGGAGGCTGCAGACCTTCCAATTATTGAGCTAGATCGATATCGAGACCTATTCAATTGGTTGTAATTGGTTGGATGGAACGACACCCTCTTGGCCCTTATTACATAATCTGACGAGGAGAAGGGGCATGGCCCGCGAACTAGCACTGGCAGGAGCAGGAAAGGCAAAAGCACCAGCAATGGTAGTCTCATTGGTTGATACAACACTATCATTAGCAGCATAAAAGTAAGCATCCTCGCTAGTTTCACACCCTACAGTTGTAGAAGACCTTTACCCGAAACCTTTACACCCTACTTAATTCCTTCTTATTTCTCTTTATATGGTCCTTATATTTTAT
This sequence comes from Pseudotsuga menziesii, assembly GCA_001517045.1. NCBI lineage: Eukaryota > Viridiplantae > Streptophyta > Pinopsida > Pinales > Pinaceae > Pseudotsuga > Pseudotsuga menziesii. The sequence continues at coordinate 74,246 of LPNX010953497.1, forward strand.
TCCCTCCGAACACCCTGCTTCCTTACCTCTTACTTCCAATGATAAAAAATAAAAATAAAGAATAAAATATATTTATTCAGTCCCCATACTTTTAAAATATAAGTTGACAAGTTGACAAAATTGCATGAAAATGCTTTCATATTTAAGTTATGTTTTTCCTCGAAGTAGTTAAAGAGGTTTAAAAGTGATATACAAAATGAAACATGAATGGGTATTTTCTTCCCCGTGTATTATAGGGGAGTATTATAGGGGATCGGCATATAGAATATATCCGTTATTCCTCATCATCGCTGAAGTACGGAGCTGGGTTCTGAACTGGTAGATATTTCCTTACCCTATCTTATGGGAGAATGAGCTAGGCCCACCTTCCCCGATCTGATTAATCAACCTTTGATTAAATGTACTGCATTGAAAGGCACATGGTCATCTACTAAGTATTAATAAAGATCTTAATAATCAAGAATGATTTGAATCCATCGACTTGGGTTCAAAAGCCATGGCCTTCGGCACCGGACATTTCCACACATTTAAAGTTATAAACTCTTGAAAAATTGAAGTACTCATCAGAAAAACGGCAGTCAACTTTGCAAGTAAGCAATAGTAGCATATGAGAAATTGAGAAAACGGACTAAAAATTGAGTAGATTCATTGTAAAAAATAAATAATGACACTGAAAGTGTCCAACATTGAAATAATTTGATACAAATTCAGTGGAGGGGGCAAATTCCCAGCTCCCAAGATGACATTAAGAATAGATTTACAGTGATAGTTTTCAAGCAAAAACAAACTAGTAAAGTCAAGGAAATTGATGAACCCAGTATGGGTTAATACACAGAACATATCAACGCTGTTGTAGAATATATCTTTGTGGATTCATCAGTAAATAATTCGGTCATATCATTAAGTAGAGTGCCATCCATCTAACAGGCCTTGGGCTGATGGTTCCCACGGGATCAAATCCTCCATCATGACATGATGTCATATTCGTCGAAGTCCTCGATGGCAGAGGGATTAACGATGGATGCTATCACACCCGGAGCAAGTTGGAGGGATTTCATGTGCTTTAGAGGAAGTTGGAGGGATTTTGGATGCTATTAAGATCTACTAACTCTTAATAAAGATAATTCAGGGTGAACTTCAATATTAATATTCAGGATCATTAAATGCACTGCATTGAAAGGCACATGGTCATCTACTAAATCTTAATTAGGATCTTAATATCTACTAACTCTTAATAAATCTTAATTAGGATCTTAATATCTACTAACTCTTAATAAAGGAACTGGTAGATATTTCTTTACTGAAATTTTGGTTGTAAAACCGATTGCTTTTTTAGCAATTGTGGAGTTTTTTTCATTTTCGGTTCTTATTAGGGTTTAGAAAGTTGATTGTCTTGGGCATTTTTTCATCATTAGGCTTCGTGCTGGTCTACAGCCTACAAATTCTAGTTGTAAAGAAGCAATATTACAGGAGCTTACTTCCTTTGTCCCTCAAGATAAGTGTCATTAAGAAAAAATATCCATATATTTACTATTAGTACCAGTTGAAGGCCAAAAAATACTTTTCTTTCTTAGAAAATTTTCATATAATATTTGTGATCATCAACCTTTGTAAAGTCTGGGAGACAACGCTCAACTTCATGTCATTCCCATCCTGAGACTTATCCTCAAGATACTTCTTATTGAAAAAGAAGCCTAACTTTTGCTTAAGCCTGAAGGTCAAGTCCACACTGCTGTATAAAATAAGCCATAATCACTGCATTTTTCATCAATTTTAAATAGACAAAAAATCCATAGGCAAAGGGCAGAACACAGTACTTATGTATGCACGAATCCCTTTGTTTTCCTAAAATAGGAGAGAAAGAGAGTGGTGGAATATGTGACAAAAAGTTCCATCATGGCCCTAGATGATGATGACCATAAGAAACCCCTAGATCTGAAAACCTTGATGTTCTACTGTGGTGCCCAACTTACGATGCTAGTGCCCAACTTACGATTAGCATCGTAAACCCCTAATGTTCCTGGATGACACCTAGATGATGATGAGCATCAAAAACCACTACATTAGAAACCCTATAAGTTCCACTACAAGTTCCTAGCTGATACCTACAACAAGAAGTTCTACACTCCTGATAGATTGGGAGTTTGCGACACTGTGATGTGTAGTACCCTGGAAATTGCATCTCTTATACTGAAAGGGGCAAGGGATGCCCGACATTGGCCTTTGATGTCTATCAAGAATACCCTCCATAACAACCCGAATTGATGAATATGGTTGCTCCTTAAGTTGACCCAGAATCCGCTAAGCCCATAACATCTATTAAGTGCCATTTGGATATTAACCAGCAACATCAGGAATTTCAGCTCCTTACCTAGAAATTTAAATTTTTTACCTTGTTGATTACGTTGAAGAAGCATCGGTTTCACTAGCATGCTCACTAGCGGCACAAAAACCCTAAATGTTCCACTACAGCTTCCCACCTGATGATTAACATCATAAACCCCTAATTCCTTCCACCATAAAACCATTAGATCCATTAACAAGAAAACTGAAGGTCAACAAACTTGACTGCTAGATGCCTCAAGAATCAAAACCAATGCTCAGCTCATTAATTTGAGTACTCCAAATTATAGAAAGTGGATGGTAAATTGTCTTTGGAATTGCCAATAATTATCAGCTGCGACAATGATGAATCCTCCCTTACACAAGGGTATATACGGCTCATTGTCTGTCACTTGCATGCTAATGGTCACTCACTACTATCAAGCTCACTTGAGAAAACCAACCATCACTCACTATAGGACAGGTTGTTCACAATACTTTCCCCAATGTTTACTACTTTTCCTTTCCACACATGTATTTTTTATTTTGTACTTTTAAATACAAAACTATAAAAAATAAATAAATATTATAAAATAAAATAAAAATGAGAACACTAAGTTAGAGATAATTTGGTATCTTTGTCTCAATTTATTATCTTAAAATGGCACCACATGTAGTAGAGATATGATAGTAAACAACTCAATAATAATGAAAAAAAACAATCAACTGTCTACTACTGAGATTTTATGGATTAAACAATAGTAAAGTGAATGAGGGCTCTGTTTTTACAGTGCACTTAGATATCCAAATCGCAAAAGAGTTTTGAATTTAAAAATTGGAAACAGGTGGTCGTGTACTTGTTTCACCCAGCTTATCCTATAAACATTTAGTAATTATAAGATCTCCTACTACAAGTTGTTGAGTTAAATACAGTATTTTATAACCAAGCATTCCCCTTCACTAACTAGAGTTCCTATTGAGAACTAATGTTGATTTTTGTGCTGAATAAAGGAAACTAAGCATACAACTGAAACATGTATATTCAACCTTCTTTCTCACCTTATTAAGATGATGCAAGAAAGAAGTCAGTATTCAACTTTGGAAATGTAAGAGGAATAAATCATAGAATTAATCATGGAAAGAAAGATACCATGTTTGCAGATAACCTAAGATAAAAAGAAAGAGGAATATCTGGAGTTTTGTTTAGCTGGTCTAAATGTAATCCATTGATACAATTCCAATAGTTTAAAACTAATTTTGCACTAATAATTTATAATAAATTATCAATTCCATTTGGTTTTTGGTTTTTAAGAATAGGAAATCTAAAAAATGCACAAACAAAACTTGTGTTCCCTAGGTGTTGCGGACCTCTCAAGCCACTATGAAAATATGATATGGCAGCTCAAATACGATGGCTAGGATGTATATTTCCATGCTTAAAAACAGGAAGTTTGAAAAAAACTAGAGCCTACCCTCCATCATCTCTTATCTTACCGGAATACCATCACCAAGTGGCATGGATCTACAACCCATCTATCAACAATGGCAATTGATAGCAAGATGGAAACTATAAAAAAATGCTATAAGGAGTTCAGTCAAATATAGGGCAGCATTTGCACCAAATTCCAAATTCCCAAAAAGTACAGGGCATAAAAAATGTTGAATTCATTCTAGACAATATTTAAAACATGGGCATTTATGCATGATTACATTAGCCCAATAACTTGCATCCCCCATATCTTTGTACTTTGCTTCTACATTTCCCATGCCTCTGATATTCTCCAAGATAGCCCATCCTTTCTCAAGATGGATACATTATATTTGGTTGTTGGGCCTCTACAAAAGGAACATCCCTCCAATTGTTATCTAAAGAGCAAAAACTACAACCAAACCTATAATAAGGGAGAGATGCTAGCCCATGGTTTTAATCTCTGATTCATGTAATTAAACATATTTGTTGTGAAGATCATAACTATTATGGCCAAGTGTAACATTATATTAAGTCCTCCCCTAGTTTTCGTAGGTGCCATCTCTGAGTCATTCAAATTCAAACTAAACACTAAGCTTTACTCATTCAAATTCAAACTAAGGTCTCTGTAAAAGAAAGCAATTAAAATTTAGACTAGAAAAGGTCTTTAAACCCAAGGTATTCAGATCCAAATAAAAACTCTAATAAAATCAAGTCATTCAAATTTAAATAAGTCATTGTTAAATCCTGCAAATTACTAAATAACTAAGTTTAGTGTCACAAAACTCAGTATCTGATAAATCCGACATGATCATGGCATTCCTTTAGTTATCTGATAAGTATTATCATATTTATTTTGGTCGAAAATCCAACAATATCTGATATAAAATAAACAGTATGACAGCCCACAGTACAACAGTCAGTAGTGACAAAAGGAACTACCATTCAATGTGTCTCAGTAGTATACAGTACTCAAATGAAACATAGTTATTTAAGGCAATTATTATCTAATTATAAAGCTGTCCATCCAAAAGAATTAGAACAATTTATGTATGCAAAATGGAGTCTGTTTGCACGCTGTTCAATGCACTTACAGGCTTGGGAGTGAACCTGTTTTGGGTTTAAATAGGCTGCTAAAGGGGCCACCGAAAGCAGCCCTAAAGGCAATCCACAGTCCACAAGGGACTGTAAAAAGGCAAGACCGAGCCCTACAGAGGTTGGTTGAGGAGGTAAAGGGGATGTCTGAGGTAGGATGAGGGAAATATGGCAATGGTTAATCACATTCATCCTTATGATTCAAATTTGAACTCCAATATATAAACAATGAACATTAGCATTTCTTTCCCAAGATACATGATGGGAGAATGCAAAATAGAGGAGTTTAATTAATGAATCTTAAAGGATTTGGAGTCCAACAAGTTGTGAGGCAATGATTTGGAGTCCAAAAATATCAAGGATTGAGATATTTTTGGCATCAGTTTTAAACTTTAAATTGTAACCATATGCATGCCTAAGCTAATGAAGCTATCGAGTTTATTCATCTAAAGAATAGTATTTGTGTCAGTGCAGATGAAAAAAATTTGTTGGTTCTTCCAAAATTTGTTTTGTTAAGAGCTCATGTTACAATATTGCTTATGGATTTCTAGCCTCCTTTGTGCATTCTCTTCTGCTTGGCAAAAAATACCCTTTTTGAGTGAAAATGCAAAAGGGTTCTAACAACTTTGCAGAATTTGAAGCTTTAAAGCTCTTATTAAAATGTGCAAAGGATTGGAATCTTTCAAGTTTGCAAGATTTCGGTGATTCATCATTGGTTAAAAAATGGATAAGGGGCAGGTCATTTGCACAATGTAAATCTCAGGCCAATGGGTGATTTATTGTTGGAGGTAGCAGGCTCTTTTGAGCATCTCTTTTACTCAGGTCTTTAGAGAATTGTTCCAAGATGCTGAAGCCTAATACGGACCCGAGGGCAGGCCGCATTGGCTGTAGGCCATATAAAATGAAGAAGTTATTGTGGGTGTCTCTGTCATTTCCTTGTCAGCTCTATGAGTTGGTTTGGATCAAATCTTTCTTAGTTTTCCTATTGTGATTTTATACATGTATAACCTCTGTATGCTTGCTTGGCAAGAATATGGTGTTTGAGAATGGGTATGATCTCATTCTCTGAGATGGCAATGTGTACAATTTGGATTTTAGACCACTGTTTAGATGGGATGAATGCTCCTATTATGGTAGGTAGAACAAAATATGTAAATTTTGTATCCTTTTTGGCAGCCGAAGCATGTAATTTTCATTAAAAGTTGAACAAGAATTACATTTTTCTTGGAAAAAAAATATCCAGCTGTATAAAAGGAATGAGGAAGGATCCATTAACCTAAGTTTCTATTCTTGAATCGTTGCAACTCCCAAGAAAATTGAATTAAGAACATTAGCAATGAAAAAAACCACCCCCAAATGACTCCACTATGTCATCATTTGTCATTAAGTTGTCCAAAATATAAATATTATTAAATTACCCTGAAAAGATGATTCAGACCATAGATGATGGTGTTGATGTTCAGAACAGGTTTCCAGTCCTCCCGTAGAATATTGAGGCAAACATTGCCTTCCAAATCAATATTTGGATGATAAACCTGCATCCAAGTGCAATGAAAGCTCAGACCTAGTACAAGTTCTGAGGAAGAGCACCAAAGTTTCTCCTCACTTGTGCTTTAGCTTGGTGGTTTGGTCAACAAACAATAGAAGAGGTTTTAGGTTTTCAGAGGGAAAATACGTGTCGAGTGAAGATGATCTCGCTGCAGTCCTCGTAGCTAATGGGACTGCGGCTTTGATTAGAGTTATCAAATACAATGGAGACAGTGGCCTTGGTGACTCCAGCCTGACCCTGCTTGTACACCAATTCCTGCAAATTTGATGTCATCACCTACTGCATATTGGTGATTCCCATCACGAAGCAGATGGAATCCAATATGTTTGATTTCCCGGAGCTGTTCAGCCCCATTATGGCGTTTTAAAACTGATCGAAATTGGGCACCACCATTCTCGTGGCGTAGGACTTGAAACCCTCCAGACAAATCTCCTTCACATACATGGCTGTAAAAATGCAATCCCAGCAACCGTCCGGTGGATAGAAACACTAAACTGTGGCTTGTTAGCGAGAAGTAACAAAGAGAATTCCTTCCCAAAAACATGTATGGAATGGAACTCTGGTTCATCTATTTTCACTGTTTGCTTTCTCGGTAGAAGCGGGAAAAATGAGAGGTATAGACATTTTAAATTTTGAGCCCGGCGGAAATCATCACGTCAAAGAAAATAATTTGTTGGTGTTAATTGATCTCAATTTTATTGCTTAGAGGACACTTCCTTTGGATTTTATTAGTGTGCATTGCCTACTCTGAGCATCGTGGACAATGCAAATTTGATTATGGCACCCACAAGTATAAAAAAACATATTAAAAATGGCACGAGTCTAAATATTGGAGGTTTGGAATTTTTATTTTCTTTTAGGGTTTTTAGGAATTCTTGAAAATGCATATAACAACCCTTAAACTTGTATAATTTAAGTGTGCTATGGATATTTAAGGACATTGAATCCATTTATGCATTCAAAAACACAATTTAAGCACTTCAAATTTTGAATTTTGAAAAAAAAAAAAAACTTTTGATTCCTACAAAAAACTATCGGAAAGTCCAAAATGTTCTCATTGATTAGAGAATCTTGGTTTCATAGATTATGAAAGCTATTGATTTGAAGGTGGAATAGGGTGTATGACCACTTGTTGGAAAACTCTTCATGTCATCTACACTCTGCAATAGAAAATTCAACAATCTAATTTCAAACATCTATGTCTCCTTCAAAAATAGTGTTGTCCTCGAGGTTGTGGGTGTGGAAATTGTTGTAAAATCATTGTGACTTCCAAGGTGACATCATTCAACTATGTGTCATTCCATTGCATTGGGACCTCTTGAATTATGCACAAGTCAACATTTTATAGTGGTTAGTATTGCATGTGGTTGTAACCAAATGGAACCCTCTTCATCAAGTTTGGGAAAGTTGGTTTCAACTTGAAATCCAATCCTGCAACCTTCTTCAAACATGAAACATGAAAAATTGGGTGAGTTTTGCAATGGACCATAAGAGCTAATCTATAATCAACTTCTTTGGTGATTTGGAGTCTTCGATAGGGTCCATATAACTTTGATGTTAGCTTCTAGGAGCCTTTATCTTTGGCAGAGGTATGCTTATAGGGTTGGAGACATCAACACTACTCTAAGACCTCTTCAAGAGGCATCACATTCAAAAGAAAAATCGCCAGTGAAATCAAATACTTCTAAGATAAGTGTAGTACACATGGCTTCCTTTAAAGAAAAAAAGTCTTCCTTTGTTGCATCATTCCACACAAAGGAATTATTCTTAAGAAAGGTGTTTAATAGGGTTGCAATTTTCCCATAATTATTCATGAACTTCCCATAGTAGCATGTCACTCCTAAGAAACCACATAAGCATTTAACAATCTTAAGGTGTGGCCATTATTGCATAGCCTTGATTTTTTGGGCTCCACTCGCACCCGTATAATGCTGACTATATGATACAAGTATTTCAATTCAAAAGAACGAGAAGTGCATTTTGAACATTTGAGGAACAATTAGTTATCCTAGAGTAATTGTAGAGATTTATTAACCTGCTCAACATGTACTTCCCAGGTTTTGTTACAAGTTGAGATATCATCAAATAATACAAGCATTGAGTTGTGTGAGAAGGATTGAAAATCTTGTTTCTGAGGCTCTAAAAGGTGGGTGGGTCATTGGAAAAAAAAAATCCATCGCTAAAATTGATATAAAGTTGTGGTGTTTCTTCATATGGTGGTTTTTCCATTCCACAAATTCACAAATTTCATATCTCAAATCATTTGCATTAGATAACAAGGATAACCATTCAGAAATCAATCTTACCAGCTAAAAACAACTGATATAAATATAAGTAGGGAATTATTACATGCCTAAGATTGTTGAAATCACATTTTTAAGGAGTTTCATTATCCAGAAGTGATGTATTAATGCTGGAATACATCTCTTTGTTGCATAAACAAGTTTTCCTGAGATGGTAAAGTACCTATTGTTGTAGCTGACCACTGTCTTGAAGTTAGAGACCACCCCAAACACAAACAAATATTCCCAGTGGCCAATAAATGCTCCTACCCATGCAAGCCACTATGTTATGTAGCATATCTATGTTGTCTAGATGGCCAAGAAATTACTCCTGCATGTTATACTCAGTCCCCCATATAATAAGCTCATTGATATAACACCTAGTTCAACCCAGCTATCATTTATTGTGCCCAAATAGAAGCATTCATTGAGGAAATGCCTTCACAAGTCACCAAATAGAGAGAACTCACCCCCATTCAGTCCACAAAGTCTCCCTCAGTGCCCACGATGCCTTTATATGTATTTCGAGACTCCTCAAGGCCCCATGCAGCCCATTCTATACTCAAGAATGCCCATGCTACTTTAGATATAACTCCTACGTTGGCCAACTATAAAGAACAACATACAAAGCTTCCATGCCCTTCTGAAATTTATTTCATAGTTCAAGAATGAAGTTGGGAGGCTCATATTTGTCCCTTAATGCCCACGTTGTCAATACAAGTTGCCACCTTATATTGATAATCTTGTCTTCAATGCTACCCCTTATGATAATCCTGTCTCATCGATGCTACCTCGGATCTATTGCTTCCATGGGAGGCTCAAATAACTAGGAACATGTGACTAACATCTCCCATAAGCCTTTTAGAACGTACCTCAAGAAACCATCAAAGGGATGTTATAAAGGGAGAGGCATAAGTATGTAATCTTTATCCAAAAAAAAGAAAGTAAGGTCTACATTCCAATCATATGCATGCATAGATGAATTAAACACACAATCAACAATGAACAAACTAGAAAAATAATACTAAAACATCCATAATAAAAAAGCACAGTTTTTTTTTTGTTTAGTATGAAAAAAGCATAGTTATGCACAACATAGCCAACGATATATTAATCAACTTATCTATATTTCAATCTCCTAGTAGGTGTTTGGCACAATTAGGTAATAATATATCACATAATTGAAAAAATTAATAAGAAATCCCTCGATGAACTCGTCACTCTATTCGAGCTCATCTAAAATCTTAATCAACCTTTGTCAATTACTCCACACCACACCTAAAACTTCTTGACATAGATTCCAAACATTGGCCCTCGACTATGATAGTCAGAAGAATATTGTTCTAGGTGAGAGTGGATACGGGAGAGTGCATATGGGATTACTAATGATATTTCATTAGGGTTTTACGGAGAATAGTCTGAGGATACAGAGAAGAAGAATATCATGGGCACTAGTTAATTAAATCCCTCGAAAGTGATGAAAACTTATAGTGTATCAAGAATAAGAACAAGGGGACCAAACTAGCCCTAATTGAGGAATTCCATGCATTGGAAGATATATATAATAAAATTCCATATGGAACTAGTGCAAGGACTATTAGATGGCGTATTTAGGTCACATCCCTTATCTTCACATGTAGGAAAAATGATATATCACCTTACTTTTGAAATAAACATAGATGTTGGAACAATATCACGAGGATATAGTTTTGAGAATTTCTTAACCCTTTTCTCATGGCACCCCCCAATTTGACTCATTGAAGGATATTTTTTTGTATTAAACCATGTGGGTCAAACTTGGTGACCTCCGTACTTAACGTTGGATGCAAAAAATAGTGGAGAAAATTAGAAACCCTATATATTTATTGAAGATGATGAATGAACCAAGCTATAGGTTGAAAGGGTGGTAGCATGAATTGTGTGGAGATTCATAATTATGAGGGACTCTTAAATACAATGGAGATTACATATGGCCAATGGTCCTTTACTCAAGTACTAAACAATGAAAATGTTCCATTTCAATGAATTGCTCGTATATAATATGGGCACAAAATAAAAGGAATGCACCTTCTTTGACCTCAACCTCAATGGAAGAAGGCTAGAAGCCCTAAATTGCCATATTTAAGGGAAGAAGGTCAATAATAGGAATGAAGTGAGGGGTAGTGAAAGAACTAAACATCCATCATTGTATGGAAATATAGAAGACCGAGCTAAAGGTTTGGAGTAAGATGATAATTTAGGATTGTCTAATCCACCTCTCACTAACATGAAAATTACTAGTAAAATTGGAGGACCATAGAGCTACCCAAAAAAAGAGTTAAAGGAAATGGTAGAAGACATGTTATTTGACCATAAAACTTGGTTAGATGCTTTAGTGCTTAGCTTGACTTGAGATGAACAATTTTGGAGCATGTAAATAATGAATATAACCAGAAAGCACTCACATAAATTACTCAAATTATTAAATTGTATCGACGGTTGTGGAAAATAATTTATCCCCTTAATTAAAGTAAACTTATGAAAACTTATGAAAAACAAAGAAGATGTTTTTTTTTTCAAAAAAAAAAGTAGTTTCATTGCTATTCAATTGAGTCAAATTAAACCTTAGATCACATCTGTGACGAGAAATGAACACTTAAATGATCATAACAACGAAGATGCTTGTGTACAATCTTGACCCTTTTGAAGAAAACATTGAGGAAGGTTTTAGACCCAATAGGATATTAAATCCATATGCTCCTTCCAATTATTTATTCTTAAATTTTGTTGGGGGAAGAAATAACCTTAGGTATTCTTTAAGAAATGTCAAAAAATATTTCGTAACCAAACTGAACATAGAGTTGAAGGACAGCTAGCATTTAGATTGTGGAAAAGCAAAGCTCCATTTTGAATTGCGAGCGGGAATCACAGATACAGGGAGACCGTGAATCACCTAGATTTTGAACCCTGGCCAATTCTCGAATCTAGCGAGGATGAAGAAGTGCTGGTGCTAGGGTTTTACGGTCTTTAGATTTTTTCTGATTCCTCCATTTGCGATGGAAGCCGTGGCGGCTTATCACAGGATTGAGGCAGCGCCCTCTCCTCTCACCTCGGGTGACCTGAGCCTTGCTTCTGTGATTGCGTGTTGCTGTTACGAGGTCAAAGGGAGGGGTTCTTCTCTCAGATCCGGTATCCCAAACTTGAACCTCGCCTCTATGCATTCAGGGTTATTTATTTTCTGCGAGAACAAAGAGAGAGGTTGCGCAGTAGGTTGGACAGATGAGGTAGATCGAGACACCTTGATGTGAGGTTACAATATGGCTCTTATACTGAATTTTCAATAGTTCCCAGAGAATCAAGCAGGCAGTGAAGTATTTTTTTTTTGCCTCTGAACGGTGTTTTTTTGACAGAGGATCGAACCAGGATCCTTTCGGCTCTCTGCTACACATTCTTTGAGCAGGAGCTCCATCAACAGCATCATATCATGTTTGATTCTATTTATGGGTCTATATGTGAATTTTATAGTTTCTCATGGATTAATTGTTGTTAATTTCATCTTTTTTCAACAGGCCTGACATGAATCGATGTGATATTAGTGAATATTCAACTGCACAAGCTATTAACCCTACAGTACAGGCAAGCTACCGTGTGTTTCTGCAAAGCCTGGATGGATTAGAAAGGGTTTGATGGGTTTGAAACTCAGACATTCGGATTGCAGATTGACTAAATTTCCATGTTAGCTGCTGAGAGCGTCTGCAAAGAATATCTCTCGTTCCATTGCATTTTGGGCCTTCTTTCCAACTGCATATTCTTTACTTCCGTTTTTATTAGAGGCAATGAATTGTCAAATCTTACAGCCTTAGTAGAAGTCCACTCTCCAGCAATTTCCAGAACTTACAGCACTATTTGACAGGTATGTGCCATTGGGTTTCTGTGGCTTTTGTTCGGGTTTAACATTGTTAATTGAAGGAAGAATTGTATGCTGAACTTCATTGACTACAAGGGTTTCAATTTGCATGGCCTTGTTTAGATGTTTGAAGAACTGTAGCATAAATTCCAAGAGAAATTGCTTGTGTAAATCACCCCGTGGAAATAAATATACAATGAAAATTAACCAACAAGGCAATTTTTGCATTTGGTCTTTTAGAGTCAACTGGTTCTTTGATATAAGTGATTTTGTGGGTTCTCTGTGCTTTTTCTTGTTTTGAATCGGACCATAATTGGTTCTTTAATGAAATTTTATTTGCATGGATTAAGACAGTTCAAATGAAAGATATAGCGTACAACTTCTGCTATTGTTTTAGTTTGTAATTCTCTAGAATTGAAGAACTTTATGGCATTCTGAGTAAGGGAGTGGTTTGAGTTACTGGGAATTTATGCTTTTTTATGTTCTGCTTCATCTCCAATTTGGTTTTAAGCTGGCGAAGCTCAGAGCCTAAACATAACTCCATGCTTATTAGGAATCCATGTTCTCACCGTAACTTTGTAGATCTGCATTGGCCGCTTACAATTTTTTTTTATTATCACTGTATATCTGTTATAATTCCAGTGCTAGAGGTCAGAGTGATCTGGTACATTGGGCATTAAACCTGAGATATTATAGTGTTCTTTCCATGCAGTCTGTTTGCCAAAAAATTTCTGGAACAGTTATCCACAAACATGTTATGCTTTTGTTGCATTTTTTGCCAATTTCCTGAAAAAAAAGGGGCAAAAAGATTCAGATTCTTGTAGCAATGCTTGTTTTCTACTTTTTATATTTTGAGATCCCAACATCCTCCGGTCTGTACTGTTTACATGCTATTTTTTTTTCCTTTTTGTCATTGGATAGAAACATTATCTTCTGACTTTTGTCACAATTCACACATGGTAAGATTTGGACTGGATATAAGTTTCTCAATATGTGAATACCAAAGTATATGCATCCACTGGAAACACGACTGGATGCTGCTAGAAAAGTGAAATATCCAAGGGATGCTTCCCCACATTCTTTGAATAACATCCTAGTAAACCTGATGGTGTGGACCAGTGCATCTAACCAAGGGGGATTCAAACTGGGCACTAGCTAGCATGGAACTAACCAAAGGCCCAACAACATTGGTGGCAGCGGGTTGAGTTAATCCCGTGGGCTGAAACTGGCTAATATGCAGTCTTGTCACATAATTGTTGTGCTGCTTTACTAGTCTGTTTAATCAAAGATCATCTGCTCTTCAAATTATATTTTTGGAATTTTCGTAGCTATCTGATGTTTTCTAGCTAATAGTATTTGTGTCTTTTTTATTTTGGAGGCGGTCCCTTAGAAATTTATTTTTTATTCTTTTATTGAATGATGGTCCTAATAAGTTATGCCCATTTATCATCATTGCATATGTTCAAACTCCGCTCTGGAGGAATTTGATGCCATCTACCTGCATTGATTTGCAGTTTGTAAGAGTTTCCCTTGTTTTTCAATATATATGCTAAACGAGTTTTCATTTTGAATTCATTCTCTATTTCAATTTTCTCTTACAAATTTTCGTTTCAATTTTTTTCAAAGGCAGGGACTGGGCCAGCCCTTATTAGTATTTTGGCCTTATTTTGGGGATTCATCTATTCAAAATGCTAGCCTAATTTTGAAAGAAAACAAACAAATAAGCTACATTATTAGTCAGAGGCTTGACATCTTCGACAATTAGTAATTTCCTTTTTTAAATTGCAAAATGTCATATTAGACAATTAGTAATTTCCTTTTTAAATTACAAAATGTCATATTAGCAAATATCATCACATACAAAGCTGATAGGTTGATACCTTGATACCCTAAAGGACTAAGGCATGGTAGATTACAATAATTTTAAACTTTTTACTGTGTAGAGGTTGTTAAAAGTACATTGTTATAGCAATTACACACAATTAGCTAGATAGTGTTGTAAGCCTGTTCAACTTTTATCTCTGATTGTTGATTGCTTGTAACAAAAACTTCTATGCCATGACAACATTTCTTTTTTGCTTGGCATATCTTAGAATCATTCTTTTGAAATTTTGTTATGTTGTTATCTTAAATACCAGTTCTGCCAGTAGATCAAGTTCAAGAAGAAGGCTGGAAATATTTTTCTCCTCACTATATTAGTGCTTGCTAGCATTGGAACTGCATTTGTAATTGTGGTTGTTCCTTTTGCAAGAATCAAAACAAATACAATTTAATGCTTCTTGAAATAGGGCCGTCATAAGTTCTATCTTTTGATGAAAATCTCCAGAAACTGGAAAACATCAACACCCTTGATTATAACAATTGGACCCTGAGTTATCATTCTCCCAATACATGAAGTTGCAATTATGGTTGATGCACCAAAACGCAGAGAAGTCAGCATATGAAAGCTAGGTACTAGAACACTTCCACTTAGAATTTCCATGTTCAAACCAAATTCAACTGAAACCAAATGCTTTGTTCCAGAAATCGATATTGAAATTGCAGAATTACTCATTGAAACAGGTGTTTCTGAAGATATTACAACATTTTAATGCTTAGACAAAGCATATCCAGCTTCCAATGCGAGGTATCCATTTGAATCAGGTAGGGTTTCAAAATTCACAAGAAATCTGGACTTTTTGCACCAATTGCAAATTGATTACATGTGTAATTTATGTTACCGCATCCCTTCGAATCGCCTTCTTTGCCAGAAAAAAACTATAACGAGCTCCACTATATGAATGGATTTGCAACAACTGTCACAACTCCTCTGAAAAAAGAAAAACAAGCCTGGACTTGGTGATTTTGGGTGTGCTGTGGCGATCTCCTTTTACTAAACTGTGTAAAATACCACTTGGACGCTTGCTTTCTCCTTCTAATATTTTCTGCAGCTTGATCTCGTACTTAGCAATTCGTGTTCATTTAACAGATGACTTTATGAGTTCTTTGATTTACTAAACTCTTGGCATCTGGATGCTCCACCAACACTTGGATGCATGCTCGTCCTTGGGCGAACTTCTTTCAGCACTTGGAACCCCAACTGATCAGTGCCAAGCGCTTTTATTTTATTTTTTATTTGTATGGGATTTATCCCACATTCCCAGGGAAACACATTTGTTTGTCTTCGTAGACACCAAAGTCTCCATTCCTAACAGATGCATTGTGCATGCTTTATTGGTCTCTCTCCTCCTCGCATCACTTCCATACCAAAAACATAAAATAAGAATAGATATAAGTTATAGCCAAGAGAAAGGAAACTTAATTGAAAGCAAAGAAGAATGAATTGACTAAAAAAAATAGTGAACCACTTTGTCGATGGAAAAACATAAAAGAATGAGAAAATGTGTCAAATCAAGTCTCTACACTACATGTATATTTTAATCAAAATACTACATGTATATTTTAATCAAAATACTTGTATTAGGTACCATGCTCATTGCAATTAATTAGTGGCTTCATCATATGATCTCAAGTTAATAGATCAACCTAATGTTGCTTTAAATGTGTTTTACCTGGTCTTACTATTGTAGCCAATGTTGCTATAAAGGGTTTATGTGGTGGATTATAAGTTAGACTATTTTGTATATTTATGACACTGAATGGGTAACTATAGAAAACATAGGCATTAAAATTCCATGACAAGACAACAAAACGTCCATTTTTTTCTTTTTTGCTTATCTTATAATTTGGTAGGATGTAGATAGAAACAATATTGCTTTCTATTATCTATAAAAAAAATTCAACTTCTAGAAATAGATGATTATGTTTCACATGTCAAGATTTTTTTATGATTTTTCGCATTGGTTTGTTTTGATCAAATAGAAACTAAACACTTATAATGCCATTTTGTAATCAAAGGATCTATACCATTTTCAATAAAGTGACACATAGTGTTATGGAATATTATAAAAATAGATGAAGCAGTTGCTATGAAGCTGTTAATATAATTCGAGTAGCATGATAGGTGATAAAATCATTCACAAAAAAATTATGGTTCTTTAATATGTAGCTACTAGCAACTATAGATCTAAGAATTTTAAGCGTTTATACTACAAACAATAAACTAACATAACAATTAGAATAGATCATAACTACAAAATTTTGATTGGGGATAGTAGGATCATTTAACATAAGCTACAATGGGGTTACAATTGATTTTACACTTATTTGTTTTAAAGCAAGGAGGTAATAAGCTTTACAGTTCAAACATATATTGTAGAAAGATGCAGTCTATACCTAACCTTGAATATGAACTACACAAATCTATCCACAAAATTAACAAATTTGTGTAACAAACAAACAAGACTCTAAACAACCAACTAAGCACACTTAGAGCTTCTAAGTAACTCAAGGTTTGTCCAGCCCTAACGAACCCTCTTACAGTTGTATTTTTCCATGATCATACCTCTAACAGTCATCTATATGCCTCCTCCATGCAACATATATCTTAGTTATCTCTCCCTTTGAAATCATCCCTACCTCATTTACTCTTCCAATCTTGAAATTTCTCAATGTATCATTGATTTAGGTAGGCCAAAGTACTAATCCTAATGGAAGCAACTTCAGAATTTTGAGTTCTGATGTATTTGTTTTATTTGTTGGCTAACATTGCATATAACTTAAGGATTACATTAGACTTGGGTATTCTTAGAATGTTTCCATTATCTCCATGTCAATACTCCTTGAAGTGCTAAGGTTGATGATAAAAATGTTCTAAAACATGATGAAGTGTCCTATGAATTGATTGTTGATAACTTGAAGTCAAATATTATTTCACCCATGGGTTTTGAAGTCAAGACTATTGCATATTCAAAATCATATCCTCGCTTTTTATTTAATTAAAAGTTGATATCTATATATATAGAGTATCAATTCTTGGTTTAAATAGTAATTTTGTAAGTTCATAAATCACAATGCATTGTTGATTTCAAAATAGTGTTGATAACTTACTTAATGCTTACACTCATCTTATGATACATATTGCCAAAAGTAATATCTTGAAGCACAATGTTGGATATAATACATTACATTTCCTGCTGTGACCTTCAAGCAATATTCTGGGTATGTCACCGTGGATGAAAAGAGTGGCCGAGCTCTGTTCTATTACTTTGTAGAAGCTAAAAAAGATCCAGATTTGAAGCCTTTGGTTGTATGGCTCAATGGAGGTTAGTGGAATGAACGATCTTTTTTTTTGGCATTTTCCTGCTGTTTAAATGGTATATAGACAAACTGATAAAATATGGATGAAATGGTATATAATTTGTTTAGGGCGAAGGGATGATTAGAATAGAATTATTTCCTTTTCCAAAGAGAAAGAATTGTTAGTTTTCAAAACACAGCTCAAGCCTGCAACTGAACATATATGCTATAATTCAGGGGAAAATTACATGTGCTGCTATAATTTTATATTCTTTTAAAGGCACTGAAGTTCTCAATTTTTAGTCCTGTAAAAATATTTAATGTTCATCCACTGAATCTCTCGTTTGGTCTTTACTGATACATATTTAAAATCCATTAGACAAGCAAAGCACATTTGATTTTACATAGATTGAAAATATGAATATTCATTCTATACATTTAGTATAGGAGAATGGTTGATAAGCTGCTATTTTTTTTAAGAAATTGTGTTCTAACTTAGGTCTACGAGAATGTGAATGAACATATTCTATTCTATTTGTCATGTTTGGTTCTGGATAATTATAGGGCCTGGTTGTTCTTCATTCGGCGTTGGAGCGCTATCAGAGAATGGTCCATTCCATCCCAGGGGAGACAAATTGATTGGAAATGATTACAGTTGGAACAAAGGTAATTGTTGCAATATTTAATTTCTTGTACATGTATCATATACATATCCTTCTAGCAATGCCTCAAAGTTCAGACATTCTTGATGCATTTATTACCAATATGTTGAGAAGCCTGTATTGTATTTCTCGGGCTAATGCTAGTTTGCTCGGTGCAGAAGCAAACATGCTTTTTCTGGAGACTCCGGTTGGAGTTGGATTTTCCTATTATAATGATTCATCATACTATTTGGGTGAAAATGATGCTAAAATAGGTATCAAATATCAGTAGCTAGATGCAAATACATGTTAAGCTTTCTACAGTAATTTTGTATGTGACAATAATCTGATGGTCTATATTTTTTTTTGCAGCAGAGGATAACTTGCTATTTCTTCATGGTTGGTTTGACAAGTTTACAGAGTACAAGACCAGAGATCTGTATGTCACAGGGGAGAGCTATGCAGGTGAATTTTATTATTTAAGTTGAGGTTCTTAATAAAATTGATAGTAGGGAAAGATGGTAACATTTATTCTTCTATCATTCCCCTCATCTTCAACCTGAGTTGTATGGCATTCTGTACCCGGTCACTATATTCCTCAGTGGGCAGAACTTATTGTGGAGGCAAACAACAAAAATAAGATCTTCAATCTAAAGGGTATAGCTGTAAGTATACTTCGACACCGATCCATAATATCTTGTATAATTATTCTTTGAAAAATGCATATTTGGGTTTTATCAATTTCAGAGACAAAGTTTGCTGAGTTTTCTTTTGTCCTCCTGATAAGATGTTGACTTTCATTTTTGTCTGGCTCTGGCACTATACTTATGTTCATTACTGTTGGTAAAAGTAAGGGATTTACTTTTATGTTCATTACTGTTGGTAAAAGTAAGGGATTTACTTTGAATGGTCAATAGTTTCTTTTTGTTGGAAATTGTATGGTTAACCAACTATATTGCATTGTAAGATTCTTTCAGTAAAAAAATGCACTGTAAAAGATTGAATCCAAAAAATCCAAACCAGTTGGTTTACAGAAAATTTGTACAGGAGAAAAGTGTTTTTTTCTTCTGTTGAAGCATGAAATCAAGATCTGATCTGATTTAATATTTTTTTGTGGGTTACAGATTGGAAACCCACTGCTCGATTTCTTCACAGATTTTAACGCAAGGGGAGAGTTCCTGTGGTCACATGGCCTTATTTATAATTCAACATATAATATGATAAAAACTAGTTGCAACTACACTAGTTATGTGGATGAGTATTACTGAAACACTATTTCTTCGACCTGTGAAGAAGTCTACTCAATAGTGAAAAAGGAGATCAGCCAATATATTAGTAGATACGACGTCACATTGGATGTCTGTCTATCGTCTCTGGACACCCAGAAGTATAAATTGCTGGGAGTTGAGGTAAATTTTTGCTTATAGAGCCAAGAAGTCTATAATTTAGCTATGTTTTCTTAGATATTATGCCTATAATTTACAATATAGTTGAGCAGACTGTAGGAACCAGACTGGCAGTACAGCCATACGTTTGTGTGGAAGACGAAGCTACAACATATCTAAATATGGTGGAGGTGCAAAAAACATTACATGCTCGCCTTGTTGGAAGCGTTAAAAGATGGGATTCTTGCAGCAAGTATGGTTTTGGCTTATGGAAAAATAAATCTTCTTGTTATCAGTTTCCCATTGTGTGATTGTTTAAATGCACCTGACTTCTTTGAAGCAATCAATGTGCCTTCTAATACATATCATTTGCGTGATTGTATTCTGGAAATACATTACAGTGTGCTTGAATACGATTTTCTCAACTTAGAGATCCCAACTGTTCCCTTACTTGGGAAACTTGCCATGGTTGGCATACGGGTCTTGATTTACAGGTACAAAATCCAGTTTGATGTGAATGATACTATTTTTTTATTGCTTATTCCTCTGTAATCCAACATAAAGTTCTGAAATGTTTATATAAAGATTCCTTTTGCTTTTTCTCTGTTTAAAATATATTTATATTGTGTGCAGCGGAGATCAGGACTCTGTCATACCTTTAATTGGAACATGTACACAATAATTAGGTCGGCAGGTGGGATTTGGCTAGTGGGTGACCCACCTCATTATGAGATTCACATTATCTTGGCCTATTCTCATATATCTCATTATTTGGGGTCGGTAGTGGTATTATTTTTGAGTATAAAAATAATAAAAATATAGTATTTAGTTGTATGTCATTATTTATCAAAATTGTGTTATTTTTTTAAATTGTTGTTTATATATATTATATATTAAGTTTAGTTTAATGATATCTTAAAGTTAGATTAATTTTATGAGTTATAGGTTTAAAAATAAAGTCACTATATTATATAAAGTTTGGTTTAATGATATTGTAAAGTTAGATTAATTTTTATGAGTATTAGGTTTAGAATGTGAGAAACTTAAATAGGAAAATAATAATAAAGGCAAAATGAGGATATGGAAAGAGCACACTCCATGAAAGGATAATCAGATAGGGTGAGATATAGAAGGAGCACACTTTATGAAAGGATCATGAGATTGTATGATTGATTGAAGTCCAACAATATTTAAGCCTCTTACCATGCTTCATATTATCATTGTGCTAAGATCCTCTTTGTGATGTGCCTGAAAAAACTCTCATTAATACACCGTAACATATAAGGAAAAACATGTAGGATTTATCAAATAAATAATAAAACAATATTATCAATAAATATATCAAAATGACTCATAATGATTCAGAGTTATGGGATGATATTCCTATAATAAGAGTGTCTATAGTCCTCCGTGAGAGGGATTGAAAATGATATAAGATAATATAATTTTATTAATGTCCAACAAGAGACCACAAATAGGTTAATGTGACTACTAAGTACACAGTGAGATTACAAAGTGGGAACACCAAAGCCACTCCTAAAAAATCATTGTATAAGTAAATATATCATCTATAAAGAATAATCTAAAGCCTAAGTCATAACAACATGGAGAAGTGACAACAGAGCAATTATTGAGATGAATATTGCAAATAATATTGAATTTAAATGTATTTATAAAATTAAATTTAATGAAAAAAGTGGAGTGGAAAAATACAAGACAATGTTTGTGTTGAT
>LPNX010953497.1:106254-119899 GCA_001517045.1 Pseudotsuga menziesii
ATGTTATCCCTAAAGTTGAACCTAGACTACAGGATTCAAGCTTAAGGAAATCTTTGTTTGAAAATGTAAAAATCGAATGAAATCAAATAAAAAACACAAGCTAGTATCAAACCAGGGCTAATAGAAACTCACAGTACTAGAAGGCACTAGGCTAGTATTACTTGTTTGTACAGTTTTCACAGTTTAGGAATGAAATCAAAACATCACACAATTTACAATGAACAGAGCTGGTATATATCACAGATGGGTAAATACAGGTGTTCATAAAAAGATCAAAACATGTGATAGGCTGGTAAATCAATGAGGGCTGCAAGACAAACTGTAGAAACCATATAACACAAAATACAATACAGCATTCAATAGTAAGGATTCTATGATCCTGAAAACATGAAGTGAAACTGTTACTGTGTATAAATATATAAAGATAACTGTTTCTCTTGATAAGAATTATAGTAATGGAATATGAATGACCATATACTTAATAGAATTACATGAGAAACAATTCATGCAATACAGAAACAAATCATCATCATACTTCATTCATAAACAGAACCTGTTTGAAGCTGCAAAATGTTCATGCTACACAGATGTGCTTACAAATCATCAAGCATGGCTCCCAAAACTGCCAACCTCATAGTCCCCTTCCCCAGACCTCTGCCCTCTCCTTTTACATTTAAAATGATGATAAATAGCAGAGTACCATGACCAAACTGTTGCTATATTTTATAATAAAAATCTAACAATTAACTAAAAATATAAACAATTTATGATCTGCTGCAAAAAATCTGGAATCAGCCGAAATTGATTCCTTTTAATCTGGAACTGATTATTGATTGCTTGATCTTATGCCCAGAAATGTTCTACCACCTATCCATTTAAATGCTCTTTGTTGCTCGAAGATATTAACTAATCCCCGATAATCTGGAAACGATAAGATCTATCCTCTGTTTTTGGTCTTTAGATGCCCGCCTCCAGGAATATTATTTGACCAATACTCTCCCACTTGTTTGATGAACATGTTGTCCACCAGCTATGCATAATTTACTTCCATTTGATAGTGTATATACAATATCACCCATTTTCCAATCCTCATCCTTCTTCTATTTTATCCAGTTGCTATGGCATGGGGAAAGAAACCATGAATCATGTCATTTAACTAAATTTAATACACCACAGCATCTACATCAATAGCAAATCCAAAGTATTTTAACATAATTCCCAGTGAATTTTACCTGTAATCCATGATCGTTGTACATCATAGATGTTGCACCATCAAACCTACACCCATCGAATTTATACTTTTCCAACCACCAGTGGGCATTCGAAATTAGAAATCGGAGCACCTCCCAATGACCATAGTTGAACAAGCGTGAATCCCATATCCAATGATATCCTCGAGATCCAGAGTAAAAATAGTGAGAATCAGTTCCATCGAACATGTTCAGTCCATCTAAGACGTTATTTGAAGCATGAATGTGTACAATATCCATGAGGACAATGATTCCCAACTCATGGGCTTTGTCAATGAGAGACTTTAGATCCTCTAGGGTCCCACAGCGACTACTAACAGCAAAGAATTTGTGACATGGTACCAAAGCTAGCATAGTAAGCATGTTCTTGAATGGCCATGAGTTGGACAGCATTGTAGCCAAGGTCTTTCACACATGGAAGCACATCATCCCTGAACTCGACATATGTATTAATTTTGGGTTCCATGCTGCTCATGCCAACATGTGCCTCGTATATTCACAACGATTTGGGACGCTTTGGTCGAAGATACTTAAATTCATGTTTATCCTTCGGAGGGGGATCATAATATATTCTATTTTATGAAATCTCACCGACTTAGTGGAATTGAACATAATCTTTAAAAGGAGCTTTGCATACAAGGCTGAACGCTTGGAAGCTAATTAGCAATGAGATTCAGCACACTAGTGTTTTCCTTTCAAAATATTGCATTTGACTCGTCCCACTCTTTATTGCTAGTGTTGGATTCAAGCACATAGAGCAAACATATTTTTAACAAACAGCTTTGTATGAATTTGGTAGCCTCCAAAGAAAACATTTGACATCTTGGTACCTCAGAATGCACTAGCACTTTCATGATAGGATTTTTTTTTTAATTGCACATATCATCGAATCACTTACCAACTGTAATCATCCATTTGGACATTCTCAGAGATAACATCTAGCTCTGTTTGGGGATGGCATGCTCCCTGTGAGCTGCCAAGAACAAGTAGACTTATGCCTCTCCAATGAAACCATCTCTGATAGCTACACCCTGTCCTGCTATTCATGACTTTTGAAAATAAGAACTACCAGTGCCTTGTTTCCATTGGGCTGGAGTCTTCATCACAAATCTCTGCTACTTAAAAAACCATTGGATAAATCTTTAAACTAGTCTGAAAACTGAAATAATCTTCTCACAACCATATGATCACACTGTTCAAAATTTAAAGATATGCTTGAAGCATCAAGCTTATTTATTTACAGCTTCTACACTAATCAAAAGCTACTTTCTTTTGATCAGGTAAAATCATGCTTCCAATGAAGCCAGACAAGTATCTGAATACTTAATGAAAATCTTGATCTGTGTATGAGTAAAATGAAGACAGGAACAACAATCATCATATGTCTGCAATTTTGATTTTCAGACTTTTCATATAATGTATACTGAAACCTTCAATTGATAAATTCCTTGATGTAGTCAGCTACTGGGTCATACCATTTTCTCAGTTGTGAATTATCAAACTCGTCCTTATTCTAAATCCTGATATCAAAAGACAACTGAAAAGGGATTTCAAATGACAAATCCTATATTTTGACCTCTAAAGCTTCAATCTCTTTCTCAGCAAATTCTTTTAAAAAGATGACTTTAAATTCAGAGTTTGACATTAGATAAGAAGACAAAATGGAAGAAAAATTTTCATCTATTTCCTCATCAATGCTCATATCCCTCCATTCCTTGAAATTTTTAATAGAAAGAGAATCTGCCCTAAACTCTGTCTTCTCCACCCATGTCTTTAGAAATATAATCCAAAAATGTATTGATGATCTAATTGACCAAAGTGGCAAATCTTCTGATCTAGAGATGATGCATAAAGGAGACCATGGAATATGAAAATTCATTTCAAAACAAAGGAAAAGACAACCTCCCTTTGACAAAAACAATCTGGCATTTGAGCTTCTCAAAGACTCCATATAATCAACAAATGGATCAATGAAACTATAAGGAAGTACCTTTTTCTGAAGATCAAAATATCTCTGTATATCCTCTTCCTCATAATGGCTGCCACTTTCAGCTACCTGCAAATTGAATTGCAAATATGGATGCTCAATGTCTTTTACAGATTCAGTATGGTTGATTTCTACACAATGTTGTTCCTCATCAAAATTTGATTCATAGTTGTCATACACCTGTTTGCTTCTCCTTAAATCAACAGAAGCTGATGTAGGGATCTGCTCTTTTTCATCTGAATACTCATCATGGATTAAGATATGTTCAGAGTGAATCAGCTGATGCTGATCCAAATCTAGAACTTTAATGTCTTCTCCTAGAGGTTCCACTGATATGTTAATGTCTTCACCACACAATGGAGCATTCTGATCAATTTCTAAAGATGAAGATTTATGTTCTATGATGATCTCCTCAATTTTAGTATCTTGAAAAATTTCTTCTTGTTAAATAGAATTAGAGGAAGATAATAAATCTTCTTATTTCTTCATATCATAGTCATCGGCTTCATTATCACTACTGGAAAAATCTGCTTCTAAACTCTGCATATATAATGCATATCCCCTACAACAATCCTCAAAAATGCACTCATCTGGGTATGTCCTCTTATAATATGAATTAAAGGCATCATGAAAGTATTTCAAAGAGGAAATACTAGAAGGAGGAAGAGTTCTGTACCATTTTCTTACAGAACCATCTAATGAATACATAAACATTTTCATCAATACGTCTTCATGATGTATATTCAGCTGATCCATGTATTGATGAAATTTAATTACATGATGTGCCGGATTTTCATCTTCCCTTTCTAGGAATCGGGGAAGAAAATATCCCCATTCATCCATGGTAGGTACTGTATTTGGAAAGCCAGAAATATCTGAGAAATTGAACGGAGCAAATCTTTGTGCCAACATGGTTTCCATACGCTTACACATCTTGGAAAATTGCCTTTGGATTCTTCGAACATGGAGTCGCCCGGTGAATAAATCTGTAGTCTAACTAACACCCTGCTCCTGTTCACCATCAAGAGCTGGATCTGATCTTTGTCATTCTTTCCTGGGGAAG
Source organism: Pseudotsuga menziesii (assembly GCA_001517045.1). NCBI lineage: Eukaryota > Viridiplantae > Streptophyta > Pinopsida > Pinales > Pinaceae > Pseudotsuga > Pseudotsuga menziesii. The sequence goes on from LPNX010953497.1 coordinate 110,555, forward strand.
ATTATCTTCACTCCTCCGTCCCCGGCAACGGAGCCAGAGGATGTTATCCCTAAAGTTGAACCTAGACTACAGGATTCAAGCTTAAGGAGATCTTTGTTTGAAAATGTAAAAATCAAATGAAATAAAATTAAAAACAAAAGCTGGTATCAAACAAGGGCTAATAGAAACTCACAGTAATAGAAGGAACTAGGATAGTATTACTTATTTGTATAGTTTTCACAGTTTAGGAATGAAATCAAAACATCACACAATTTACAATGAACAGAGCTGGTATATATCACAGATGGGTAAATACAGGTGTTCATAAGAAGATCAAAGCATGTGATAGGCTGGTAAATCAATGAGGGCTGCAAGACAAATTGTAGAAACCATATAACACAAAATACAATATAGCATTCAATAGTAAAGATTCTATGATCCTGAAAACATGAAGTGAAACTGTTACTGTGTATGAATATATAAAGATAACTGTTTCTCTTGATAAGAATTATAGTAATGGAATATGAATGACTATATACTTAACAGAATTACCAGAGAAACAATTCATGCAATATAGAAACAAATCATCATCATGCTTCATTCATAAACAGAACATGTTTGAAGCTGCAAAATGTTCATGCTACACAGATGTGCTTAACAGTCATCAAGCATGGCTCCCAAAACTGCCAACCTCATAGTCCCCTTCCCCAGACCTCTGCCCTCTCCTTTTACATTTAAAATGATGATAAATAGCAGAGTACCACGACCAAACTGTTGCTATATTTTGGAATAAAAATCTAACAATTAACTAAAAATATAAACAATTTATGATCTGTTGCAAAAAATCTGGAATCAGCCGAAATTGATTCCTTTTAATCTGGAACTGATTATTGATTGCTTGATCTTATGCCTGGAAATGTTCTGGCACCTATCCATTTAAATTCTTTTTTCTGCTCGAAGATATTAACTAATCCCCTTTAATCTGGAAACGATAAGATCTATCCTCTGTTTTTGGTCTTTATATGCCTGCCTCCAGGAATAATATTTGACCAATACTTTGCCACTTGTTTAATGAACATGTTGTCCACCAGCTATGCATAATTTACCTCCATTTGATAGTGTATATACAATATCACCCATTTCCCAATCCTCATCCTTCTTCTATTTTTTCCAATTGCTATGGCATGGGGAAAGAAACCATGAATCATATCATTTAACCAACTTTAAATACACCATAGCATCTACATCAGTAGCAAATCCAAAGTATTTTAACTTAATTCCTAGTGAATTTTACCTGTAATCCATGATGGGTGTACATCATAGATGTTACACCATCAAACCTAAACCCATCGAATTTATACTTTTCCAACCACCAGCTGGCATTCAACATTAGAAATCGGAGCACCTCCTAATGACCGTAGTTGAACAAGCGTGAATCCCATATCCAATGATATCTTCGAGAACCAGAGTAAAAATAGTGAGAATCAATTCCATCGAACATGTTCAGTCCATCTAAGACGTTATTTGAAGCATGACTGTGTACAATATCCATGAGGACAATGATTCCCAACTCGTGGGCTCTGTCAATGAGACACTTTAGATCCTTTGGGGTCCCACAACGACTACTAACAGCAAAGAATTTGTGACATGGTACCAAAGCTAGCATAGTAAGCATGTTCTTGAAAGGCCATGAGTTGGACAACATTGTAGCCAAGGTCTTTCACACATGGAAGCACATCATCCCTGAACTCGACATATGTATTAATTTTGGGTTCCATGCTGCTCATGCCAACATGTGCCTCGTATATTCACAACGATTTGGGATGCTTTGGTCGAGGATACTTAAATTCATGTTTATCCTTCGGAGGGGGATCATAATATATTCTATTGTATGAAATCTCACCCACTTAGTGGAATTGATCATAATCTTTAAAAGGAGCTATGCGCACAAGGATGAACGCTTGGAAGCTAATTGGCAATGAGCTTCAGCACACTGGTGTTTTCCTTTCAACATATTGCATTTGACTCGTCCCACTATTTATTTCTGGTGTTGGATTCAAGCACATAGAGCACACATATTTTTAACAAACAGCTTTGTATGAATTTGGTAGCCTCCGGAGAAAACATTTGACATCTTGGCAGCTCAGAATGCACTAGCACTTTCGTGATAGGATTTTTTCTTTAATTGCACATATCATCGAATCACTTACCAACTATAATCATCCATTTGGACATTCCCAGAGATAACATCTGCCTCTATTTGGTGATGGCATGCTCCCTATGAGATGCCAAGAACAAGTAGACCTGTGCCTTCCCAACGAAACCATCTCTGATAGCTACATTCTGTCCTGCTATTCACGGCTTTTGAAAATAAGAAATACCAGTGCCTTGTTTCCATTGGGATGGAGTCTTCATCACAAATCTCTTCTACTTAAGAAACCATTGGTTGAATCTTTAAACTAGTCTGAAAACTGAAATAATCTTCTCACAATCATATGATCACACTGTCCTAACTTTAAAGAAATGGTTGAAGCATCAAGCTTATTTATTTACAGCTTCTACACTAATAAAAAATACTTTCTTCTGATCATGTAAAATCATGCTTCCAGTGAACCCAGACAAATTCTGAATACTTAATGAAAATCTTGATCTGTGTATGAGCAAAATGAAGACAAGAACAACAATCATCATATGTCTTCAATTTTGATTTTCAGACTTTTCATATAATGTATACTGAAACCTTCAATTGATAAATTCCTTGATGTAGTCAGCTACTGGGTCATACCATTTTCTCAGTTTTGAATTATCAAACTCCTCCTTATTCTCAATCCTGATATCAAAAGACAACTGAAAAAGGGATTTGAAATGACAAATCCTATATTTTGACCTCTAAAGCTTCAATCTCTTTCTCAACAAATTATTTTAAAAAGATGACTTTAAATTCAGAGTTTGACATTAGATAAGAATACAAAATGGAAGAAAAATTTTCATCTATTTCCTCATCAATGCTCATATCCCTCCATTCCTTGAAATTTTTAATAGAAAGAGAATCTTCCCTAAACTCTGTCTTCTCCACCCATGTCTTTAGAAATATAATCCAAAAATGTATTGATGATCTAATTGACCAAACTGGAAAATCTTGTGATCTAGAGATGATGCATAAAGGAGACCATGGAATATGAAAATTCATTTCAAAACAAAGGAAAAGACAACCTTTCTTTGACAAAAACAATCTAACATTTGAGCTGCTCAAAGACTCCATATAATCAACAAATGGATCAATGAAACTATAAGGAAGTAACTTTTGCTGAAGATCAAAATATCTCTGTATATCCTCTTCCTCATAATGGCTGCCACTTTCAGCTACCTGCAAATTGAATTGCAAATATGGCTGCTCAATGTCTTTTACAGATTCAGTATGGTTGATTTCTACACAATGTTATTACTCATCAAAATTTGATTCATAGTTGTCATACACCTATTTGCTGGTCCTTAAATCAACAGAAGCTGATGTAGGGATATGCTCTTTTTCATCTGAATACTCATCATGGATTAAGATATGTTCAGAGTGAATCAGCTGATGCTGATCCAAATCTAGAACTTTAATGTCTTCTCCTGGAGGTTCCACCGATATGTTAATGTCTTCACCACACAATGGAGCATTCTGATCAATTTCTAAAGATGAAGATTTATGTTCTATGATGATCTCCTCAATTTTAGTATCTTGAAAAATTTATTCTTGTGAAACAGAATCAGAGGAAGATAATAAATCTTCTTCTTTCTTCATATCATAGTCATCGGCTTCATCCTCACTACTGGAAAAATCTGCTTCTAAACTCTGCATATATAATGCATATCCCCTACAACAATCCTCAAAAATGAACTCATCTGGGTATGTCCTCTTATAATATGAGTTAAAGGCATCTTGAAAGTATTTCAAAGAGGAAATACTGGAAGGAGGAAGAGTTTTGTACCATTTTCTTGCAAAACCATCTAATGAATACAGAAACATTTTCATCAATACGTCTTCATGATGTATATTCAGCTGATCCATGTATTGATGAAATTTAATTACATGATGTGCCGGATTTTCATCTTCCCTTTCTAGGAATCGGGGAAGAAAATATCCCCATTCATCCATGGTAGGTATTGTATTTGGAAAGCCAGGAATATCTGAGAAATTGAATGGAGCAAATCTTTGTGCCAACATGGTTTCCATACGCTTACACATCTTGTAAAATTGCCTATGGAGTCTTCGAACATGGAGTCACCCGGTGAATAAATCTGTAGTCTAACTAACGCCCTGCTCCTGTTCACCATCAAGAGCTAGATCTGATCTTTGTCATTCTTTCCCGGGGAAGATTATCTTCACTCCTCCATCCCCGGCAACGGCGCCAGAAGATGTTATCCCTAAAGTTGAACCTAGACTACAGGATTCAAGCTTAAGGAAATCTTTGTTTGAAAATGTAAAATTCAAATGAAATCAAATTAAAAACACAAGCTGGTATCAAACCAGGGCTAATAGAAACTCACAGTACTAGAAGGTACTAGGCTAGTATTACTTATTTGTACAGTTTTCAAAGGTTAGGAATGAAATCAAAACATCACACAATTTACAATGAACAGAGCTGATATATATCACAGATGGGTAAATACAGGTGTTCATAAGAAGATCAAAGCATGTGATAGGCTGGTAAATCAATGAGGGATGCAAGACAAACTGTAGAAACCATATAACACAAAATACAATACAGCATTCAATAGTAAGGATTCTATGATCCTGAAAACATGAAGTGAAACTGTTATCGTGTATAAATATATAAAAATAACTGTTTCTCTTGATAAGAATTATAGTAATGGAATATGAATGACCATATACTTAACAGAATTACCAGAGAAACAATTCATGCAATACAGAAACAAATCATCATCATACTTCATTCATAAACAAAACCTCTTTGAAGCTGCAAAATGTTCATGCTACACAGATGTGCTTACAAATCATCAAGCATGGCTCCCAAAACTGCCAACCTCACAGTCCCCTTCCCCAGACCTCTGCCCTCTCCTTTTACATTTAAAATGATGATAAATAGTAGAGCACCACGACCCAACTGTTGCTATATTTTGGAATAAAAATCTAACAATTAACTAAAAATATAAACAATTTATGATCTGCTGCAAAAAATCTGGAATCAGCCGAAATTTATTCCTTTTAATCTGGAACCGATTATTGATTGCTTGATCTTATGCCTGGAAATTTTCTACCACCTATCCATTTAAATGCTCTTTGCTGCTCGAAGATATTAACTAATCCTCGATAATCTGGAAACGATAAGATCTATCCTCTGTTTTTGGTCTTTAGATGCCCGTCTCCAAGAATAATATTTGACCAATACTCTGCCACTTGTTCGGTGAACATGTTGTCCACCAGCTATGCATAAGTTACTTCCATTTGATAGTGTATATACAATATCACCCATTTTCCAATCCTCATCCTTCTTCTATTTTATCCAATTGCTATGGCATGGGGAAAGAAACCATGAAGCATGTCATTTAACCAACCTTAAATACACCACAGCATCTACATCAGTAGCAAATCCAAAGTATTTTAACATAATTCCCAGTGAATTTTACCTATAATCCATGATGGGTGTACATCATATATGTTACACCATCAAACCTAAACCCATCGAATTTATACTTTTCCAACCACCAGCGGGCATTCGACATTAGAAATCAGAGCACCTCCCAATGACCGTAGTTGAACAAGCGTGAATCCCATATCCAATGATATCCTCGAGATCCAGAGTAAAAATAGTGAGAATTAGTTCCATCGAACATGTTCATTCCATCTAAGACGTTATTTGAAGCATGACTGTGTACAATATCCATGAGGACAATGATTCCCAACTCGTGGGTTCTATCAGTGAGAGACTTTAGATCCTCTGGGGTCCCACAGCAACTACTAACAGCAAAGAATTTGTGACATGGTACCAAAGCTAGCATAGTAAGCATGTTCTTGAACTTCCATGAGTTGGACAGCATTCTAGCCAAGGTCTTTCACACATGGAAGCACATCATCCCTGAACTCGACATATGTATTAATTTTGGGTTCCATGCTGCTCATGCCAACATGTGCCTCGTATATTCACAACGATTTGGGGTGCTTTGGTCGAGGATACTTAAATTCATGTTTATCCTTCGAAGGGGGATCATAATATATTCTATTGTATGAAATCTCACCCACTTAGTGGAATTGAGCATAATCTTTAAAAGGAGCTTTGCGCACAAGGCTAAACGCTTGGAAGCTAATTCGCAATGAGCTTCAGTACACTGGTGTTTTCCTTTCAACATATTGCATTTGACTCGTCCCACTCTTTATTGCTGGTGTTGGATTCAAGCACATAGAGCACACATATTTTTAACAAACAGCTTTGTATGAATTTGGTAGCCTCCGGAGAAAACATTTGACATCTTCGCACCTCAGAATTCACTAGCACTTTCGTGATAGGATTTTTTTTTTTAATTGCACATATCATCAAATCACTTACCAACTACAATCATCCGTTTGGACATTCTCAGAGATAACAGTGTAAATATGTAAAAGGATCACGAAATACAAAAATAGAGTCCCTTTCTCCACAAGCCTGTGTGGTCCTTGATAGAATAATTGATGCATCGACAGATATACAGGAAATTGAGAATAGTTTTGAATTTGGTTGTCATTATGGGGGTCCTAGCCTCTTTTCAACACTTTTGCACTCTTTTCCTTCTCAGTTTCAACGAATGTTATACACTGACTTTGTTGTGTTGGATACATTGGCTTTGAAAGATGAATCATTCCTTAAGAATCACTATATTGAATTCTTTCGATTTTTTATCGAAAAAAATGGGTTGAAAGATTTTACTATGATTATCTTAGTAGAAATTTGGTCTTGTAAGGATGTACGCCAAGCTCTGGAGATTGTTGTCAAGGACTCAAATGTCAACTATAAAATGGCTACCCGTCTTTATGAATATAAAGAACAAAATAACTATAGTTATGTTATAGTTTTAACTATACATTTCTATAGTGAAGAGTCAAAAAGTTTAGAGGCCTCAAGATATTCTCACACTTTTAGAGACATATCTGATGAAAATGAGAGAGATTTTGAATTCTGGGAAGAATTATTGCAAATGCATCAACAACATAGTGATCTAAATTTGATTATTTCTCTTTATGCGGGGACAAATTTATAGAAGGCTTGCTGTACATATGGAAGAAGAATGGCATGTGTCATAGAAAATGAGTTACAAAGGACTACCATGTTGACTAATCAAGAATCCTTCCAATTGCAAAAACCAATATCTAATATATTGCTGTTGGAATATCCAGGTATTGTACTTGTTTTGTTCTTTGTAATACCCCCATGACACTGCTTTTATTTTCATGGTTTGAAAATTATTATTTTTGTTTATTATCATGTAATGAGTTATGAAACTCAAAAAACTCAAATGACATTTGCACAACAAACCTTTTTATTTATTTATTACTCAAGAAAATAACACTTGGAGAACTCAACTACATGAGGGGACACCAACCATGGCACCAAAGAACATGTGTAAGCAAGCTAGAATGATTGATACCAATCAAATCCAATCCAAAGCTCAACAACCAGACAAGATCCTAAATCATAGGGATTTAGGGATCTGATTGGAGATTTGATTGGGATGGCATAAGACCTGGGCAAAGCTATTTATATGAGTGCACTGGAATAGCACGGGACGCCGTGTTGTGCATGGAGAAACTTTGCTGTGAATGCATGTGTTGAGTGTTTCTCCTGTTTCATAAGTCCATCGCTTAGCTTGTTACGGACTCTGAGAGAGAGTGTCGCGTGGAAGCTTTCTTGTTGTAGCTTGTTACGGACTCTGAGGATTGAGTGCCGCGAGGAAGTTACTTGGTGTTATGGTGCATGGTTGGCGATCGAGCTCGGGGGTGGAGCGGAGCAAACCGTTGAGTTGCTGCCTCCTATGGTTGGGAGGAGTTGATTTTCCAAGTGTGTTTCCCCTGGATTCAAGTAAGTAGATCTGATTTAGTTTCTCATATATTTCAGCTTGACTTACGGTTATTTGCATGATCAATAAAATATCTTGACAGTCAAAACAAACACCTTGTTTTTGTTTCTTTGATTAATTAGAAATTTTTGATGTATTGTCCATGGGGATGTTACATATGGTATCAGAGCCCACGTTCGAACACTGGACCTCAAGGGCTCTTCACAAGTGTTCCGAATCTATGAGATTTGGTTATGAGTCTGTTGTTTGTCACGATAAAGAATTATTGAACTAGACAAACTCTGCACATGATTCCTTGTCTGTCATTTACACTGTTTTGACTGCGTTTCCACTCTGTGTGGCTGGGATTCACTTCTATAGCTCTGCATACGTGTTTAACTGCGTAGTTTATTTGTGATTTACATTTGGAAGAATCTAGGTACACGCGATAATAATTATCTGGATTTAGATCTCGTTTTCATTTGCATATGATTTGAAATGTATGTTTTCTTTTAAGGTTTAGATGCCTTACTAGTAAAGAACTGCATGGTTTTTGGGTATGCGTATAGGTCTGCGTTGTTGATTTTTTTTACAAATATGTTGACTCTGGTATGCATTGTCATTTACCTCTGCGATCTTGAGATCTGTGATTGTTGATCTCTTTTTATCATTGCAAATACATTGTCAGAGATTTCAATATAGATCTGGAATTCTGCTAGCGTTTTGGTTGGGATATCAAACTAAATCCCCTTCCAGAGTTTTGGGTGTAATGCAGATCGGATTCTTGATGGCAAGAAGATCTGATTATTTTCCTTTTTGGAATTTTTGTTTTAATGAAGATATGATTCTTGTTTTTGAAAGCAATTTTGGGGGTTTCGTACACCTTCATGATCTCCATACCTGGAGTTGAAATTCTTCTTTTATAAACCAATCTGGAGTATTTGACTATTACCTTCACTCCATTAACTTCGTTTTTATAAAGATCTGCGTTTTGCATAACCTGCGATTTCATTTTTTTTTCTTTTGGTTTGATTTATGAGAAAATATATGGATCGTGACCTCTGCAAACGACTTCCAAGATCTGAACTGTGAAAACCAGATATGTTTTTCAAGTTGGTTCTCGGATCTCTACAACCATGTCTACCTGCGCGATTTTACTCTCTGGTTTTCTGACGTTTGCATGGCAGTCGTTGTGATAATCACAATATCTCGATTGATATGAGTGGAAATTTTTTATTCTATTTTATTGCAACTCAGTTTAGTGGAAATTATTAAATTGTGCATGGTCTAAGATTGCCTCTGAAGCGGTCAGTGTCTAATTTGGGGATTTTC
>LPNX010953498.1:0-28497 GCA_001517045.1 Pseudotsuga menziesii
CCTCCAGGTATCAAAGTTATTATGGTTTTCTACCCCTTCTAAGTGCCGCAATTAGTCCTGCACAGAGGATAGGTAGAATTTTACCACTTTGAGTGGAAAAAAATGTTTCTCCTTCGCTTACAATATCTTTAGCAGCCCATGTTGTTGAATCAGAATATGGGAGATTCATGTCTTAAATGGCAGCATGATTTTTCCAGAAATTCTCAGTGTATGTCTATTGAATCAGATCGTAAAATTTGATTTGGCCAAATTCTCTGTTACTTTAGTTTTATACAAAAGTGTCTATGAATTGAACTCAATAATGGGCATCGATGAAGGCTAAATGATGTCATGTTCTACAGACTATAGAGCAGATTCCACAGTCTGTTATGTTAAGATTACTTGCAGTACCAGCGGTCCCTAAGATAAATCCTATACATCATTAATGAATTATTAAGTTGTTGATATATTGCTCAAATGGATACTAAAAAAGTCTTGTAATCCTACAAGTGATACCTATGCTATCGTTGATAGTTGACTGAAATTCTTTAGAGTGGAGTTTGGACTAGCATTTATCTGTAACCCATCTTTGTGAAATGGTCAAGTGATGAGTGTTATTGTATGAAAGAAGTGGGAGAATGAGCTTTTAGATATGGCAAAGGAATAAGTGTAGTTCTCAAGCTCCCTAGGGCAATAAAGGCCCAATTTAAATTTCTCATGCTTGGAAGATGCTCTGAAAAGTATGCATTCTATACTTAGCATACATTTTAAAGCAGCGGATTAATCTTCCATTAGTTGCTGGAATCTGGCGATATAGAAGGTTAGAGTGCTCATTGATCAGAAACTCTGATCAAATTAATGACAATTTGAGATAGAATTGGATAGAATCAGTGAGTGCTCATTAATCAGAAACTCTGATCAAATTTTTGACAATTTGGGTGGAGATAGAATTGGACAAAATCAGTGAGGGTTTTGTTCCACCATGCACCAACTTTGGATCATGGTATATTCTGTGCTTCAACTTGAATTTTCAAAAAAATACTTCTCAAATTTGAGGTGGGAAAAAGAATCCATTCAGTACAAAGTTAGCTTACTCCTACATTTAAAATACCCGACACAGATGTAATTACAGGCTATGCCATTTCACAGTTATAGATAACTTCCTATCTGCGTAAAATATAAAAAAGGCAATCTTCAAGGAGATAATGTTCTGATTGATGACTAAGCTCTACGGTTAAGCAATCTTCGAAGACAGCTGGAGTTTCCAGCTATAATTAGAATTCTGCAAAGCTTATTTTAAAAAACTATGAGCAGACTTCTGTCTTTTTCCTCTTAAGGATGTCATGCGCTCTCCCTTCTTATCTTTCTCCTTTCTAAATAGAGTGTATCATGTTTTTTGTTATGTAAATTTTAGTAAAAATCCCCATCTTGAAGAGGCATATACAACAATATTTGTAAACATCAGGTTTCAGCTTAAAAAGATCTCTCCACAGGGATGTTGCTAGTTGAATATCCTTTGTAGTTTGTACTTTATCTTTTCTATCTAACTTGTGTATTTTTTGATTTATTATACTGTCTTGTGTGAAGTTACTCCATATTTTCATAGATTAAATCCTTAAACTAAAAACAGAGCATACTCTGTTTTTTAACTCGTCTTCCTTCAATTGTTATCAGAGCCAGATTTCAAGAAGTAATTTTGCAGGATTTGCAGAGGAAGAATGGCAAATGGATTTTCCCTCCAGATTCCATAGTTTGTAGAAGAGAATTATGAATAGAGCATCAAAATGAAGACCCTATTGATGTCTCAGTATCTCTCGGAGTTAATGGACACAGGGTTTGCTGAGGCTGCAGATCAATGAAATCAGCTGAAAGATAATAGGAAAAGGGATAATTTGGCTCTCTTTGCTACAGTGTGCATTGGATGTGTCAATCTTTCCCCCGGATTGCTAGGGTGACAAAATCAAAGGATGCTTGGGATATCTTGCAAGATATTTTCCAAGGTTCAGATAAAGTAAAATTGGTAAGGATTTAAGAAGAGATTTTGAAAGTTTAAAGATGAAAGAAGCTGAGTTAGTTCAAGTATTTATTAGTAAGACCCGAGATATAGTGAATGGACCAAGGTCTCAATGGGAGTTTGTAATAGAGCAGAGAATTGTTGAAAATTTTTGAGGTTTATTTTTCCAAAGTATGATCCGGTAGCTATAGCCATTGAAGAAGCAAAGATCATACCACGTTGAAAGTGGTTGTGTCGATAGGTTCTTTGCAGTCACATGAGGAGTGTATGCAAAGCTCTATTGAGAACTTGGTGTAAGCCTTCCAATATTCTACCTCTTTTTGCAAGCTCTAAGCAAAGCTCAACTTTGTCTAGTAGCACAAGCTTTGGGGGCAGCTCTACTCCAAGTCCTTTTTCAAGTCCAGATTCTAGCCCAAGTCCTCCAAGAAACACAAGAAGTCTTAGTGATATATACTGAATAACTTTCAATTGGTCTGATAAATTTTGATTTATTTAGTACTAGCACAACCACTTAATTTGTGGTTGGTGAATGCCTATAGACCGCAAGTTAAGTACCACAGAATTATACGTTATCCATTTGTCAACTACCAATCCACCCCAAATTATATGTTCAACTATGATTTATTCATTTATCAACCATCACTTATTTTTATATTATTTTTCATCTCTCATATTCTTCTAGTTATGAACCATGAGTTGTTGGTTATCCATTGATCAGCTACGAATTATCCATGCATTAGCTACCAGTTATCCATTCACAAGCTACCGGTTATTTTTTAGATTTTTTTTTTTATAATTATTTATTTCGAATATTAAACGACTGCCATAAAATCAATATCGACAATACACTTGTCTCATCCTCCTCCATATAAAAAAAATCATAGGTTGTAGTCCAGCCCATATCTCAAATAAAAGTCTATCGACGTAAATATATTACACTTGAACCAACTATTTCTGAAAAAACAACAAAAGAGTAAGTGTGGATTGATTCTATGAATGATGAGATGAAAGCAACTCGAAAAAATAACACATGGGAGTTGGTTCATCTCACAAAAGACAAACAACCAATTAATATCAAATGGATCTACAAAGTAAAACAACATGCAAATGGTTTTGTGGATCAGCATAAGGCAAGACTCGTTGCCAAGGGTTTCTCACAAAAATCAAGTGTAGATTATTCAAAAACCTTTGCTCCAACGGCAAGATTTGACACCATCAAGACTATAAATTAAATGGGCATATAGATAAGGAAGGAAGCTTATTTAGAACAACCAGCAGGGTATGAAATTGAAGGCAAAGAACAAAAGGTTTATAAAAAAAAAAAAAGCCTTATATGGATTAAAGCAAGCCCCTCATGCTTGGTATGCAAGAATTTCTTGAAGAACGATTTCAGCAGAAACATTTCAAGGCCAACTTTGTATATCAAACATAATGGAAATACATTATTATTGTTTGCATTTATGTTGATTATTTGATCTATATAGGCAACAATGAAAGTTTAATGAAAATTTTTTTAGTGGTGATGACAAACTCTACTCTAGGGCAAGTGCATTATTTTCTTGGTATGCAAGCACAGCAGCAGTTAGAAGGCATATTTATTTCTCAAGCCAAGTATGCAGCAGCTTTATTGGAGAAGTTTTGGAATGAAGGCATGCAAGGCAGTGGCAACCCTATTAGTGGTTGGCGAGAAATAAACCAAGGAGGATACAAGTCCTAAAGTGAATGCTACTTTATAGAAGTCTGACTGGGAGTCTAATAAACCTTACTACAACCAGGCTAGACATTATGTGTGCAGTGAGTCTTGTATCTTTGTTTCATGCAGAACCTCATGAATTCCATTGGCGTGCTGCAAAAAATATCTTAGGGTATGTTAGTGGTACCTCAAGTTTTGGCATAATGTATTCTTCCTCTGTTACCAAAAACATGACAGATGTCACTGTTCATGATGGAAAATGCCATTTTTACGACTGTTTTCGTTTTCCAATATTGAATGAATCTGAGATCGTTCCTCCTTCCATGTCTTGAATAAGTATCTCCTGTTTAAGGGCATTTGAAAGATAAAAAAGGAAATCAAGCCAATCTCAAAGAGACATAAAGCTTGGCTAACTTAAATCTATGTTATATGAGTATATGAAACTTTTCAAATCTTTGTGCTAAAATATTGTTTCGCATACATGCGCTGAAAAGCTGTTGGCCGTGATTTTTGGTAATCTAGTAATTATAGAATGGTGTATTTCGAATTAAGATGCTTTAACATCAAAGCAAGAAACCATGTGATTTACGTTTTGAGTATTGTGTTGCTTCGGAAGTTGCTTTATTTGGGATAGTAGTTGGTTTGCTGAACAAGTCATGACATATCTGTAGAGAGGCCTTGAACTTCTAAAGTAGGTTGAACTTGTTGCTGAAGGGACATTAAAAAATGAAGGTGCACTATTTAACTGTGCGCTCTGACAAAGTGAGTTGTTAGGTTACACAGACTCTGATTGGGTTGGCTCATTGGATGATAAAAAATCAATCTCTGGTTATGTCTTTCACTTGGATCCGGAGCTATATCTTGGAGCAGCAAGAAGCAAGTCACTGTCTCTCTCTCTTCTGCAGAAGCTGAATACAAGGCTGTTACAGCAGCAACTTGTCAAGCCATCTAGCTTAGACAAATCTTGCAGGGTCTACATCAGTCACAAGAAAATCAAACCATAATCAATTGGAATCCTGTGTTTTGGGCTAGATCTAAACACATCGAAAGCTGTCATCAATAAATTTTGGTTTATCATGTAGTTGTAAAATGGTAGGATCATTTACTTACATGCAATGATGTAGTGATTTTCCTCTATGAACTTATTTATATGCTAAATTAATTTTGTATTTGTGCACAACATGATTTGTTGTAAAATTTGTGCCTGGTATACAGTCAAGGAGTGGAATAGAAGAAACAGATGCTTCACATTGAGTATTATGATTCAAAAGAAGCAGGATCTATGTTGTAAAATACATTGTATCAATGCTGATCATTTAATTTGAATTATTTAGGCTTTTTTGTACTTGAAAATTTGAAATCCCTTTGTTTCCATCAGGAGGGAACTTTTACGTGCAATAGAAGTAAGGTTAATGGCACTGCAACAGGAAATAAGCATGGCTTTTGCTCGTGCTGTGGCTGTTGGTTTTGCAATTAAACACATGGCTGATCTTATGATCTTTGCAGAGCAATTTTGTGCAACTCGTTTGAGGTCAGGACTAGCCTCTTCTTGTCTTTTATTTTGCTCGATTGTTATTCACAACCAGAACTGCTACATTTTAATAGCCCATTAAACTTTCCTGTATTTTACATTCACACTATTATGTAATGAAATATTCGCCAAAATTTTACAATATCCTATAACTTAGTGAAAGATTCACCAAGATTTTACAACATTATATAATAAAATGAAAGATTCACTAAAAAAATTATATATACATATTATATTATTGATAAAATCGCCTTCAAGTTTTCCTATATATCGGGGGGATTCACCCATTTTTTATACCTATAAATTTCGGGGGGGTTCTTAAAATTATCCCTGGTCAATACTTGGCATCTCGTCGTAAGACCAAGCAAAAATGTCACGGAATTCCTTGAATAGCTCGGTATATTCTAGAATCTCAGCATGGGAAGATTTTGCCCCAATATAGAAATTCTCTATTGTGCTAGGATTGCAAGAGATGTTGATAGGAATCATTGAAGATATGTTTTCCATGTTTCCATCATCCATCACACCAGGAGAGATTAATGGAACCATAGGACTACTACCCTAAGAACCAATCTAAAATCCTCACGCTCCAAATAGTCAAGCTCTAGAAGGAAGTATGATCTATGATGAAGTTCCTCCCATGGTGGATCAACTCCCAACATAGCCTCAATAATCACTTCATCCAAAGGGAAAACCGTATCAAGGTATTCGTGGGAATGAGAAGACTATATTTCCCATGCCGGCAGCACATACGGGTCCTCCTCCTCTGTCCGTGAAGAGGAAGGACTAGGATCTGCAACACTCTCGAGATTAGCTTGATAAGCTATCATGGCTGCAGGAAATGGCACGCTCATCTCGACAGGCTCACTCGAAGTACTCGGTGTAGGAAGAATCCAAGGTTCTTCCATATGATTCATGCGAAAAGACACCGATATCGTAGAATTCAAAGCCTCATCGGAACTAGATCCTATGATGAGAATCGGTGCAGGACAACTAAAGCTTCCCATGAGGGATGGATACATGCCTACACCCACACTCCTAGTTTTCGGATGAGAGTGCTCAACGATCGGGATCAAAGCTCCTGAAGATGCGGTAATAGATGGATTCTTGAATGTGATTTGATCAATTGTTACGATCTTCCAATTATGTGGAAAGCATACAACGCGGAACAAGGAATAAGAAATGGATTGCATACTGTACATCCAGTTCCTACCCATCAAGAGATTATAGTCAACGGGCGCATCAACCACCTCAACCTCTATTGCAACGGTCTTCCCCCCCAAATGGACTTTAAGGGAAGGAAGGATGCCATGCGGCCTAAAAGATCTCCCATCGAAATCAGTTAACATAGTCACTGATTTAAACAGCTCAGGAGAACCGAGACCCTTCCAACAGGCCAAAGACATCACAGAAGCAACAGCACCCTCGTGAATCATAGTACATTTGAGGGTCATACCAAGACATTATATTTTTACCAAAAGAGACACATAGTAGGGCAAGCGAGGCTGATGTCCTGCAGTTTCAAATTTGATCACAGATGAAGAATCATCATCGTTCACACCAAGGGCAGAAAGCAACGCCTTACTTTGTGAAGGACAACTCTGAAGCACTTCCAATGCAGACATCGCACAAGGAGTATGGCCCAAATCCTTGACAACTGAATAATTCTGGGTGGCTCGGGCATTTGGATTATGCCCTGAATGCTTAAGGACTTCCTTAGGAATGCAAGGTGCAGCCTCAGGTTTATCTGTAGGTTTCTTAATGCGCAAAGGGGATCCTGGTGGATCAGGCTCTTTGCTTGGGCCGGGTTATGAAGAACTATAATATTTCACACGAGTCACAACCTTCGTAGCATGGACCATGTTAATGTACCCACGAACACTACCCTCTGGTGGATCATCATCACTAGACTGGTCATGGGACTTTGAGTTCATATTTTGATTATGCGGTAAAGGGTTAGTTAGCATAGCCGGGCCTTGTGCTAAGAATCTCGAAGCTTCTTCAATCCAAGGGCACAAGTAAGTGAGGTGATCGTCCTTACATATCCTACAAGGGAATTTAACCTTACGTTTCGCTTGCTTCTACCCCCCATAATTTCTAGCATTCTTGTCATTATTGTTAGCATTCTCATTCTTATTCCCACCCTTTCGATTATTATTTTTACCCTTTTTTCTATTCCGTCCGGGTTGCTGGTTACCCTTCTGGTCCGACGATTGCACAAAAAGTACATTCACCATTTGGGTTGGTTGAGATGAAGTTGTAGCTTGTCTCGAAGTAGATTCATTGATTGACAATCTACTAGCTTGTTTTGCAACCGAATCTGCAGGTTTCGCACTTACACAACCCACAATGCCATCGGCATGTGGTCCAGGTTTGAATTTGGGATCGAAACTAGAATGAGGGGCATTGGGAATAATCTCATACAACAAAACAGACTAATCATAGATCAAGTCCAGTTCTTACGCCCTAAAAATCGCTTGTTCCTCATTCTGCACTCCAGATGTGGAAACATCCTTCGCTATATATGGCAATAACGACTTGAGGAACCACTCGAGGAGGAATTCTAGTGGTATAAAAGCTTTAATTAATCTCTTCCATCTATGCCACTCTTGAATATGATCAGAAATATGTGTGGCTTTATCTTGCTGAAATGTCGACAAGAGTTCAGTACCAACGTCATAGCACACTGGTAGCTGGAAGTGATTAAGAAAATTCATCGCAAGGTCATCGAACAAAGAAAAATCTCCGTTAGGTAACTCTATATACCATTTCGTAGCAGGCTCTGTGAGGGTGCATTGAAATAGTCGCAAACGGACTGAGTCCTGATGTAATGAATTCGAAGAGCACCAAAGGTTGAACGTAGTAACGTGTTCGCTCGGATCCTCCCTTGGTTTGCCTTCGAACTTAGGTATGTCCGAAGGAAGCTTGGTAGGGACAGTCGCCAAGTAGGGTCATGATCCATAGGATCGTTCGTAAGTCTTGATAATTCAGGAAGATTAAGTATTGCAAGGAAAGGGAGCCTAGGATGATGAGGTCGATGGACTGCTCCCTGGTTCATATAGGGTTGATTACCACCATGGCCTTGGCCATAGTGTCCTCCTCCTGTCTGACCCATATAGGGTGGCATGGAAGTACCATAGTATGGTGGACCTTGACTAGTAGGAGCTACAAAGCCGTAATTAGGAGAGTAAGTAGGTTGTTGATACCCGCCTCCATAAGGGGAAGAAACCTATCCATACTACATCCCATAATAAGGTCCATAGGTCATCGCATGTGATGCCCCATGAGACACTCTGTAGGTAGGAAGATACACTCCATAAGTACGGATATATGCCCCGGAAGTAGAAATATGACCTCTAGAAGCATGAACATAGCCTCCCGACGTAGCGGGTGGTATGTGAACTTGAGACACAATCGGTCTAGCAAACGCAGTATGGACCTGACTCGTAGCTATATACTGGCTCGAAGGACCACGTGGATAAGGTGGAGGATGTTCATTTGAAGAACTAGGGACCGATGATGAAGGAACCTGAGTAATAATATATGTATTACCACCTATCGTCACTCATCTCGGATCTGGTATCCTAATTGGATCGCTAACTCTAGACCTAGGAGGGAGATATGATGTAGCTTACACCATTGGGACAGAAGGTGCAATGTGACTAGTGCTCCCAAACCTCTCCGCATGGTAAGGAATGAGAGTGCCCCCAGGCATAGTGTTAGGCTTGAAATCGGATTCGACATGAAATGTCAAATCATGTGTAGGGAAACCAAACATAGCATAACTACCGTAGCTAGTGCTAGCAGGTTCAAAATGAGTCTCGGCGTCCTCCAACATTCCATACTAGTAACGCGTCAATGAGGAATCAGACCCAGAGTGAGTAGGCCTATCGTGCAAGGGTCCTATCTCAGAAATCATAGGACCTAACTCAGCTAAGTCAGGTGAAGGATCATAAGTATGAGTAAATTCCCCATCGTCTACATGAATGGGAGGAGGTGGTTCAGGAATATCTTCTAAATGGTCTCCCATGGTGTGTGAATCAATGTGTGAAATAGTCTGCCTGGACTGTCTAGGTCTCTCTCCCAAAGGGGGAGGAGAAGTAGAAGGCGGAAGTCCTGCTAAACGACGAGAATGGTGAGGAACTGCACTCAAATCCACAATGACTCAAAAAATATCAAATACTCTCTATTTACGTAAACCCTAGTCCAACTATCGTGCACAGAGAAACCACTAATAAAATATAAAGCCAAATGAAAGAAAACAAGGGTGGGATAAGTGAGCTCCCAAATGAAGCAAGTATGTCTCGCCTAGGAGAGGCTTGAGACTCCCATACACAACAAGCGGAGGTACGTAACCAATTATTGTGGCCCTCAGCTTCAACGCATAAAGCGACTATGCTGTCTGACCCCAAACTGGCCGGGACACCCGCAGAATAACCCCTGTGAAGTACCCCCTCGATATCCTAGGTAAGGCCACTAAGGTCACCTCAATATAATCAATGCTCTGGCGGACAGTCGCAGGCGGGATTGACCATATGGGTAGGGTAGAAAAGCCCGAAACTCTCGAAAGAGCCCCCAAATACGAATACAATCCTGGAAATATCTTCAGTGCTACTCAGTTATGACTAGGGGTCATCCCAATCAATAACTGCTCACACTGCCTCGTGCTTAACTCCCTTTTGAGAGGAGGATCCTGAGAAACACTGGTTATACCAAGGATTTCACACACTCACCTGGACAGACACCTAGATGTTGTTGTTTAGTGATCTTGGAGAATTGACTTATAATGAACTATTCCAAGATCCTAAAACCTAAGCTTTTTGGTGCACCCTAGAAAAGAAAAGAGTGTAATTCATTTTATTTAGCGTTGATTTTAGTTTTCTTTATTACTCAAAAAAGGGATATGATCGTGCAACTAGTGGTGTTATGACGCAACAGGAAGTAAAATGCACACCTAACAGTCAATGCAAATGCATTGTGTCCATGAAAACAGGGTATGCTACTACGTGAAATGCACAATTCCTCTTCAAATGATAAATGCAAATTTTCTATATGAAGTCCTAACTAGTACTCCAAAGCAAATCTATCTAGTGCAAGTACAATGAAAAGTGCAAAATGCAATGCATGATGATAAGCAAATGTTTTTGTATTTTTTGAAAATAAAAGAGATGCAAAAAGCAAAAGAATGATCCTACAACCCCTAGACTTTGCAAGCACACCCAAACAACACTCAAGAAAAGAACTAAGGTAAAATATCTTTAATGCACTAATCTCAAACAAAAAATAAAAAATGCCATGACAAGAACCTTCTTAAAAAAGAAAAATTTAGCCTAAAAAAAACGTTTCTAGTCAGAAACAGAGGTCAAAACAGACTCAAGCAGTGCCAAAGGAGACTCAGCAAACATTAGAATTCACCCAGCAACCAAATATCTTCCCCAAAAAGGAAAAATCAAAGGCATACGTGATTGTTCGCAGTAAACCTGCGTGTATACACGGAAATCGTAGAGGAAACCACGTGTATACGCGACTGTAAATCAAAAACCCGTGTACAGGAGGAAAGGTGCATAAAATCAAGGAAAACAAATAGCATGAGACAAAATTCACACCAACCAGACTCTACCAGGTATACATGTCCCCAGTCCCAAAACAGAAACAAGAGAGAAAGAGCAATTCAAATTCATTGAATGCCGAGAAAACAACCCCCAAAGGACAACTACTAGGAACTTCCCAACAGAGTCACCAAATCTGTTACGGAGAAAAATTCCTATGGCTTGGGGTACCACAACAGACAGATTAACTCCATAAATCAATCCTTTCCAATATGCAATAGAAATTAAATGTCTAACACTAAAGGATCAGACCTCATACCTTATTCCGGATGGTTGAAGTAGATCCCCATTGAGCTTTCCAATCTTTAGCTTGAATTGATATGTTACTTCCTATTGGTAGCCAGCAACAACCCCTTCATTTTTCATTAAGATGAAGGGAGATCAGCTCTCTTTTATGATTTTATTTTAAAATATTATAAAAGAGTGCCTTCAGAATCTTCGATTCTGAAGGTACTCTCAATTGTAGAAGAGTCAAATGACAACATTTTCATAGTTGTGATAATTAGCAGCTGTCAGTTTCATAGATTTTTATATAATCAATTCTATCATTAATTAGTCTATTTGATTATATATGATTTAAGAAATTCAAAGAGATAATATGCTAATTGGGGTTCAACGAAAACACATTTTGAATTTGTTTGAAGCCGGTTATTGATAAGATATTATAAAGTTCCGAAAGTCCTAGAACTTGAGGTGAATTATTAAATTAAAATTTTTACTAAAACCTGAAGAGTTCACATTCTATAGGAAACTTAATATCATATCATTATTTTGTAAAAATTGTGTATATATAGCTAGTGAAAAAGCAAATAAATAAATATCATTTTGAAATCTTTATATGCCATAGTTTGATGGCTTTGCATCTTATCAAATTCGATTGGGGATATTAGTGGATGAGGTTTTGTAAAGTCTTAAGATTATATTTCAAAATGAAACTCTATGTATATACATGGCCTAAATGATTATTCGGATGATTAGTTAGTTGTATTGCAAAACATTAGGGTTTATGGTTTTGATACTATATCGCCATGTTAATAAACGCGACCACCTTTCACGTATAATCCGGAGGAGACCATCAATTGACAGTGTTTACGAGGATACATGACCCATATGTCAAATAAATAACTCCTGTTACATGGATCGCTATGTTGGCATGGAGATTTGGCTAAGACCTTGCGATTAACTGACAGCTGTGAGTATATTAATGAATCATATCAACATGATTTAATGTGATATCCATTTCATTTCGTAACGCTGTACGAGCTCATCATGCCCACTGTGTATAATCAATGTCTCGATTTACGATTCATGAATCAGATAATCCCTGATATGTAGAATTGGCTAAGTTTTACTATTAGTAGTGGCTAGTCATGCATTTATCATAACGGAATATTGGATGTAGCATTCATCATCTCTAAGTCCAGTTAAAATGACCAAATTTAGAGCCCTCATCACTATCAGATATGAAGCATGTGAAGATTTTATATTTCGCATCATGTCATGCACTTGGATACCTATCCCCTCCCTCTTCACTACTCCATTCATTCCATTTCGTAATCAGGATAGTGGTGAGGAGGCCATGGCTCTGCTGAGTCGTTTTGAAATCTCAGGGTCAGAGCTTATTGAAGCTGATGAGAAGGTTGCCTTGCTATTTGAGAAAATTGGATGGGGGCATTTCTTCAGGAGCTTTAGTAGTCATAACATGGAGGTGACCAAGCTGTTTGCTTTAAGATTGAAAAAAAACATAGCACAGATTGGGGGTTTCAAGTTCATCGTTGACGAAGACAAACCTGCAGAGGCAACGAAGCTCCCATAGACTGGGGAGAGGTGTTTTAAAGGTGGAAAAGTAAACAAGAAGAAGTGCCTGTCCTTGCTGTTGCCATTGCCCGCTAGTGCAAAACTAAAAATTGGGGTTTCAGTCAGGTTCCTGAAGCTAGAATGGTGAGCCTTCTACAAGATATTGGTCAGGTATGTATCGTGCGATGGATGATTTTCCCACCTTCATTATTACCACCTACAATTCCTGTTAGCATTAAAGGGCTGTAAACTTAATCTACCATTTTATCTTTGGAAAAGTATGAAAAAAATGTCACATTCGGTTCAAAGTTTCGATAATCCTGATAGGATCCTATTTCATCATGGTTTAGTCAAAATTATAATACAGCATCAGCTGTCTTTTAATGGAAAATCGTCGGATGAATTTTTAGTTGAATGTCATTTTGGGCCAACCCCTTCCCCAAATACCCGTAGGATACAAAAGGCTACTGTAAATCCCAAGGTTAGCAATGTTCCTGAGGATGAATCAAAGGATGAAGGACTTGAGGAAGCCCATACACCCCTAAATGATGATATCAGTGATGATGATGTTGGGAACGTAGCTCCCTGTTACTCTGAAGCAACCTTGAATCTATCCCCATTTGATAAACGTTGTAGTACTCCTGCAAAGACAGAGGACATGTTAACCAAAAACGAAGATATTAACTCTTTTGATTGTAAAAATCTCTCCGAGCCAAATAATCCTCATAAACATGGCAAGGAGTCTATGCATAAACTAGATCAACTGGCACAAGTATGTTGTGACAGAGGAGGATTTGAATCAAACAACCTTGTGTTTGTTCGTTCCAGGAGAGTTACTAGAAGCATGAATAATGCACCTACAGTTCCTCTTGCTATGACTAATAAACAGGGTACTCAGCCTTCGATTGTCCATATTAAGGACGACGTTCCATCAACTACTCATATAAATGAACCCACTCTTGTAAAGGATAATAGTGCAAAATCGATTAAAAACATTACAGAGTTGGGTAAGGTAGAAGTTGCTCCATCATGTATGGACGCCCATAGTTCGGATCCCAAATCATCTTTTATCAGTCTTCAATCATCTGGTCAAAACATAGATAATCCTAATCCTCCTCAAGCAGTCGATTCGTGTCACGAAAATGAAGGAGAAACTCTTCAACAAGTTTTGGACAGGGTATACGATACCAAGATTATAGAATTGAAAGATGAACTTAAACAGTGTCGATTTAATGCAGCTTTTATAGAGGAGGAAAATAAGATGTTCAGGGAGGATTTGTTGAACTAGATTAACAGGTGGAAAGAAATGAATATAAAAAAGAACCAATATAAAAAGGTGAAAAAGTCCATGATAGGTACAAATCAACATCTGCTTGAACAAGTAGAAAAACAAAAGTTAGTGATTATCAGGCTTAAAGCCAAACTAGCCGAAGCCAGAAGAGTGGTTGATTTGCAAAAGAAAGCTTAATGATTATTCCCATTTTCGGTTACAAGATTTGTCTCTTTGTCAATAGGTAATAACAGCTCTTTTGTGCATGCCTGTAAAATCGTAGATTTTACAGGCACACATGAATTATAGTTTCTTTTGTTATTTCTGTTTTAATTGGTTTTTAATGAGATGCTTTTGTTTGTTTAAAACAGGTGGGAATGTCATCGATATTCTCTACAGTTTTAAGGCATTTCTAATATTCTAGATTTCAGTTGGAATACGTGGATGATTATTGAAGACTGGAGTTTTGACATAGCCACGAATTTACCAGTTCCTTTAAACCAACAACTGTTTTAGGCTAGTTGTTTTTATTATTATGTTTTAGTGACAAGTGTCTGATGAAAAGAGATTCGATTCTCTTTGATAGTTATAGAAATCCTATAGTATTGTGTACATCATTGATGGGACAACTGAATTGAGAGACTGGTAGTATTATATAAGCTAGGAATTTTTATGAGATTGGGGATGGAGTGACTGAAGCAAAAATACTTGAAATACTATTTTGATACTAGTGTTGTTCCTGCTGAAGTTTTATCTTTTGGCATGGGATGTGACTGGAAATCTCCAAGTTGATATCGTGATTGGTATTATTTTGGATACTCTTTATAATTCAGTATATGATCTTCTATCTTTAACATTAATACAATATACTTTGTTATGGCTGTGTTTATTAATCAGTATTTCACTTTGACAAAACAATATTGTATTTGAATTAGTATATTATTGTAACTGAATTTTTCAGTGTGTCTACTTTTCGGTGCTACTTCTGAATATTCAAGATATGATGATATATATATGTTTATGTCTGTTTGATTTCATTTGTGTTGTTGCAATGATTTTGATACTGAACATTATGTCTTATTCAAATATCTAACGTTGGCTATTAATTATTAATTGATTAGACCTTTCAGAAAATTCGAAGTAATTACTTATTTCATTTTCTCTGTCAAGTTATTTTATAGCAGAATGATTTAGTGTAAATGATCTAAGTATTTTTATTTTAGATCTTACTCCTTATCTTTCTGTTTATCATATTATTAATTGATAATTAATATAATATTGAAAAATCGGTCTCAGCTGAGATAGGATAGATAGGATAGTTTAGATAGTTCAGATTAATATTATTCTAGTATAGTTTTCCATTTAACAGTTGTTAAATAGGATTTGTGTAATTTTTAGAGTAATTTTAATAGTCTTTTATACTTTGAAAATTAGATATAAAAAATCTTCAAAAATCAAAGACTTTCCTTAAGAAAGCAAGTATAGGATAACTTTGGTAGTTAAAACTAATTTTAGGGTTCAGTTAGATAGATATAACTTTAGGATATATTTTCACTGAATTTTAGTTTCTACTTAAGAGAAAAATTCAGTTGGTAGCAGGACCATAACCTGCGAGATTTTGCTACTCCAAACACACCGGATGCTGCTTTAAGTTGATTGTGTGGGAATAATCTCCTTGTTGGCCTAAGTCAAAAAATCAGGCCAACAAATGGCGCTAGAAGGAGGGCTTGTTAATGATTAATGGCAAGAAAAATTAATGAGAAATTTTCAACCAGCCCACATCCTCTAGAATTCAGTATATCACCATTTATAGAAACTGTTAGGAGCATCCTTGAACGTGATCATATCACATCTCCGTTTACTCCTGAACAAAGTACTCAAACTTTGGAAGAATCATGACATATTCTTACAAGAGCATATGCCAATCAACTTGGTGTATCTCCGATAGATTATGGTCTACCTAGGCATCAATGACGTAATCCGCAATTGAACATAGTTTCTCAAGGTTTGCAAGAAGTTGATATCACTCCATGTTATCAAACGAGAAGTCATCAGAGACAAACTATTCAAACAAACACTGCTAGAAGACTAACTGCAGAAGGCGGTTTTGATCAGCCACCTTCTCTGCCTGAATCACCACTCATAGTCCAAGATCATCCAATTCAGGGAATTCCTCAAGTTCTGAAAGAAGTCCAATGGCAAGAAATGCACCTGTGGGAGGAGGAGCTAACCATCCACCTAATCCACAACTCCCTTGGCTAAGAACAACTGCTGTAGCTGTCCCTGGTGTACAACATCCTTTGCCTAAACACTCAGATAAACTTCTTCCTAAGTTCAACCCAGATAACAAAGAAACTGCAGAAGTGCACGTTGACAAATTCATGTTAGCTGTTCAAACCTTGAATGTTCAGCATGAAGATGTAGTTTGTAGATTGTTTCCTCTAACTTTTGAAGGAAGAGCCTCTACCTGGTATTTCTCGTTAGTACAGGGATCAATCACAAATTGGGATGAATTTAATAAAGCTTTTTTAGATAAATTTGGGGAAGATAAAACACCTGCTCTTTTAGCCCTAAAATTATCTCGAATTAAAATGGAATCTAAAGAAAGCATCAAAGAATTTAACCAAAGGTTTCTAACATTAAAAAATAAAATTCCAATTGCTTCTCAACCTCCCGAAGATATAATTATTGAGACTTATACTTCAGCCTTACCAAAATATTCCGGGATGTTCGTTAAGAGAGCTGGCAAAACAACGTTAGTAGAAACTTTTGAGGAAGCCATTAAAGTCGAGAAGGATTCTATGTCCTATGAACCTGATAGAAGTGGGAAATCTGATACTTTTCCTCGTAGGAATATTGAAAAACTTAATTCAGAAAAAGATAAAGCATTTGATGTAGAACAGCTGCAAAATGTTATTCGGGCACTAACCAATGAAGTTGTAGGATTAAAAAAAACCAATTCTGAAGCTTCCTCTTCTAGAGGATATTTCATAAATAAGTTCAGACAAAATCCGAATACAACTAATAAAACAAATTCACCACCTGACATAGCAACAAATGAAGAAATTTTTAATACAATTCGAGTTGTTTTATCTTTATCTGAGATTCCTTCTAATCAAGAAATAACAGAAAACGAAGAATAAGAGGAATCAGAAAATGAGGAAGAATCAGAGGAACCTCAACAAGTTAACGGTCATTTCTAGGACAGTCTTGTAAAAGAATATGAGATTAAAAGTCCACCTACATGACAA
Organism: Pseudotsuga menziesii; assembly: GCA_001517045.1. Classification (NCBI taxonomy): domain Eukaryota; kingdom Viridiplantae; phylum Streptophyta; class Pinopsida; order Pinales; family Pinaceae; genus Pseudotsuga; species Pseudotsuga menziesii. The sequence continues at coordinate 17,145 of LPNX010953498.1, forward strand.
CATTCCTATAATACGCGTAGTAGAGCATTCACAAATACTCCTGGAGCCTCGTCAAGTTCTACCCCTAATAATGACAACAATAATGCACGGCCTAATAAACAAACTCAATTTGGAAAATAGGCTCAATCAACCAAAGTTACCCAACCTATTCAAAGTGCTCCAAAATTAGATTTACAATATGATATAATTGAAGATTTAAAGAAGACACGTGCAAACATTAGTATGTATTACCTTCTTCAAATCTACCCAATGCCTAATAGTCATGTTATGAATCTTGCCATGAGTTCAATTATTCCTAATGCAAAACAAAATGTTGCTGCAAATAGTTCTAATAATGATTCAACAGCAACTGAAAAAGGAAAAGCAACGACTGACAAAGCCTCGCTTATAGGTAAGAACTCTAAATCAACTACATCTCCATTCTTACTTACCTTTTATATTTTCAATAGGAATGTTCATAATTGCATGGTAGACTCTGGAGCATCCTCCAATGTCATGCCTTTATCAGTATGCAAGAAGTTGAATGGGAAATATGTTCCATCGAATTCTCAAATAACTCAATTGGACAGGACAAATGTGAAGGTTGTAGGGGAAATGAAAGATGTCTTAGTTAGGATTGCTTGTAACCCTTTGGTTTATCAAATTATAGATATTGTTGTTGCAGATATTCTAGATGCATATGGGCTGTTTTTAAGTAGGGATTGGTCTTAGCAATTGAATGGATTCTTTGCCACGGACTGGTCAACATTATGGTTACCTAAGAACGGGAATTCAAATTAGATAAAGATAAATAGAGAAAGATATATGAAACATACTATCACAGAACTACATGATCCTAGCGAACCTGCTTTATTTTCAGACTGCATTATGGGGAATTGCATGTATGAATTGGAGTTTGGTAATTTTAAAGCTGAAAATTCTTCCCTTTCTGAAAATAAAGAACAATTCGAAATTAGAAATGTGACATCTATTTATCCTAACTCTTCATTCAAGGAAACCATTAATGATGTAGATAATATGAATGTTATAAATATTATAGAAAGTAAAGTAGTTGTAAATAGTCCTACTTGGACTCTATATTTTGACGGTGCGAAATCCAAAGGAGCCGGAGCTGGTTGCTTGTTGGTAGACCCTCAGGGAAATAAAACATGTATAGCTTGTAGGATGGAATTTAATTGTACAAACAATACTATGGAATATGAAGCTTTAATACAGGGTTTGAAAAAGGCGATTGATTTGGATATCAAAGTATTAATTGCATACGGTGAATCCGAAATTATCGTCAGACAGGTTCGTAACTCCATTCATTGCCTATCTGAACATTTACAAAGTTATTAATGAGAGTTATGGCACCTTATTTCTCATTTTGATGCATTTAACATAATTTCTGTTCCTAGAAGTCAAAATCAAGAAGTAGATTTGTTGGCAAATGTAGCATCAAAGTTAATTCTGTCGGAAAATCTTACACCAGATTTATTTTCTGTTGAATTGATTTTTAGGCCTTCCATACCAGATAATATTTTTAATTGGTGTGTATTTGAAAATGATGTGTAGGTGCTGAATTTTCTGATGAACGAGGATACCTTTAAAGATTCAGCCATAGATGAGATCACTCATGATGAAAATCTGCGGTATTTTTTGGTAATAAATGATTTTTGTTTAGTTGAGAAATCTTTTGAAAAGGTAAAACCAGTCCCTAATTCAGTACTAAGATTAGAAAAGTTCTTTGATCTATAGGATAAATTTAGATCTGTCCCTAATTGTAAAACTAATATCTCTCGAATGAGGTATGAAACCATAAATCTAGGGACATAACTAAATCCTCAAACTATAAATCTAGGAGTAGATTGCAACCCCGCAGAAAAAATGGCATTTTTAAAACTATTTAAGGAATTTAAGGATGTCTTTTCTTGGACATATGATGACCTGAAAACCTTCAACACACAAGTCATGCAACACATAATTTCAATTAAACAAGAGTCAAAACCTTTTCAACAAAAGCTAAGGAAATATCACCCGTCACTAGAACCGACAATTAAGAAGGAACTAATTAAATTGTTAGCTGCCAATATTATTTTCCCCATCAGGCATACTCAATGGGTAGCAAACTTAGTTCCGGTCAGGAAGAAAAACGGGGATATTAGGTTATGTGTGGATTTTAGAAATCTAAATAAGTCTTCTGAAAAGGATAATTACCCAGTTCCTCCCATGGAACAAATTCTTCAAAAGGTGTCTGGGGCTGAGATATTATCACTCCTTGATGGTTTCTCAGGGTACAACCAAATATTAGTTTCCCTATATGAACAATTGAAAATAGATTTTATAACTCCATGGGGAACATATGCTTACCGCAAGATGCCCTTTGGGTTAATCAATGCTGGAGCAACCTTTCAAAGAGCAATGGATATTGCTTTTAGAGGCTTAATTAACCATTCTGTCATTGTCTATTTGGATGACATTACTGTATATTCTAAACATCGACCTGATCATCTTAATCATCTTAGGAGGGTATTTGAATGATGTAGAAAATTTGGAATATCCTTAAATCCTAAAAAAACAATTTTTGCTGTTTCAGAAGGTATTTTACTAGGTTGCGTGGTTTCAAATCATGGAATCATGATAGACCTTGAAAGAACCCAAGCCATTTCAAGAATAACTTATCTTTCTAGCAAGAAAGCAATGCAATCATTTCTTGGAAAAATAAATTTTTTTAGGAGATTCATTCCCAGTTTTTCCGAAATCATTCGTCCATTGCAGAAAATGATTAAGAAAGATGCTATTTTTAATTGGGGACAAACTGAAAAAGAGTCATTTCAGAAAATTTTAGAAGCCAGTTCAGAAGTTCCTAGCTTTCTAAGTCCATATTTTAGCAAAGATTTCATATTGTATAATTTTGCTTCTGATATTTCATATGCAGCAATTTTAACCCAACTAAATCAGCAAAATAACGAAGTACCAATCTCCTTCATGAGTTCAAATTTCAAAGGCGCTGAACTTAATTACCATGAAGTTGATAAACAAGCTTTTGCTATTTTTAAAGCTGCTAAACATTTTCGTCCATATTTATTGAAATCTAAAACGAAAATAATCGTTCCTTATTCCTGAGTCAGAAACTTGTTAGTACAAAAGGAATTAGGTGAGAAAAGGGCACCTTGGATGACAACCCTTCAAGAGTATGAATTAGAAATTAAACCCTCAATGATAGTTAAAGGTCAAGGATTATGTAAATTAGCTGCTGAATCTGCCCATCTACCTAATGATAAAGATGAAACTGTCATTGATGAGGTTTTACTTACTAGAGAAATTTATTTTTATCCTCAACCACAAGATTCCTGGTATACTGACATAAGAATACTTTTGGAAACAGGAACTGCTCCTGATTACCTAGAATCAAGAAAGAAAAGAGCACTTAGATTGAAATCTGCTCCTTATTTATTAATTGATAATGTTCTCTTTCGAAGAAATTCAGACAGAGTATTGCTTCGATGTCTAGACAAAGATGAAACATAAGTAATTCTGAAAGAGTTACATTCTGGGCCAGCAGCAGGTCATTTTGGTGAAGAAACTACTGCGCATAAAATTCTTAGGGCTGGCTATTATTGGCCTACCTTGTTTCGAGATTCTTATACTTTTCTTAGAAAATGCCAGGAATGTCAACTTGCTGCGGGAAGAGTTAAGAAACCTGCTTTTCCTTTACAACCTGTTTCAGTTGAAAGACCCTTTCAGCAATGGGGTATTGATATAGTAGGGCCAATAAATCCTCCCTCCTCTAAGAAACACAAATATATAATAACTGCAACTGATTATTTTACTCGTTGGCTAGAAGCTGCACCATTAAGGGTTGTAAATACCAATTAGGTTATATTATTCTTAGAATTCTTTATCATAACAAGATTTGGTATTCTAGATTCCCTCGTCTTTGATAATGCTTCATATTTTTCATAAATTGAGTTAACTCAATTTGCCTTAGAGAAGGGAATAAGAATCAGGTATTCAGCTAACTACCATCCTCATGGAAATGGTTTAGCTGAATCAACAAATAAAAATTTATTGAAAATTCTCAAAAGAACCATTTCAGTTCACCATCGAGATTGGCATACAGAATTGGTCAATGCCGTTTGGGTAGACAGAGTGACTCCTAAGGCTGCAATAGGTAACTCACCATTTTTCTTATTATATGGAACTGAAGCTATTTTACCACCGAATTTATTCTTACCTTCATTACAGCTAGCTCAGTTTGTTCAAGATGAAGAATTTCCAGCAATGGAAAAGATAATTAACACTTTGATAAAGCTTGAGGAAGAAAGAGAAATGTCAAAACATCACTTTACAAAGCATCAACAAATTGCGAAATCTTGGTTTGACCAATATTTTAGTTCTAATCGAGAATTTCAGGTGGGAGACCTAGTTTTAAAATGGGATAAAGTTAATGAGGAAAAGGGAGATCATACTAAGTTTCAGAAGCTTTGGTTAGGTCCTTTGTTATTGCTGAGAAGATAGGTCCAAGTACCTTTTGATTACAAACACTTGAAGGACAGTCCGAAACATTCCCAGTGAATGGACTGATCCTGAAAAAAGTATTTTTGTTAATATTTTTGGTCTTAAAATGTATATAATTTGTTTTGCTGTTTGTAAATGAATTTATATTTTTGTATATAAACTCAATTATAGTTCATAAAATTTAAGGATGATGAGAAATTCATAAAACTTGTGTAACTTTCAAACATCATTCTGTTATTACAGTTAGTTTTTATTCTGTTAGTTAAATATTACAGGCTGCCAAATTTTTGTATATATTCAGTCAGTAAAATTTAGTTAGCAGCTGAAAAAATAAATGTAAATAAACAGAGCTTCTAGTTGAAAAAACAGTCAGTAGAATTAAATCTTTTAAAAGTTTGTTCAGGATGATCAAGGTTTCTTAAAATCTATGAAAAACCTATCATTATTTTATTTTTAAGTGTTACTAAGATTATTCTTTACCTTTTTATTATTTTTTTTACATAAAGTGGGGATATCTTATTAATGTCTTTTTTGAAACTTGTACTTTTGAAAAACTCTTACAGATCTCTACCATCAATCTTCAAAAGTATTTACAATCTGAAAACTTTTTTAGAATTTGTTCCAGTCAATAAAATGTCAAAATGAGAGACGGAAGGTCTTAGTAATAAGCCGGTCCGATCAGAATCATAAATATCACTAGTATGAAATTATTAGGAAACTAGTAATGGATTTTGGTTTAACAAACCAAAAGATAAGGGGTCTCATCACGAGCCAACTGATTCATTTTCTAGTGATATTAATGACTGACATTACCATTTGGTCACCATGCTGGGTAATGATCTATCATTTTATAAAATTTAAAAGTTGAAAGTGAATAAAGAAAACATAAATTTTGACTGAGGAATAGGAGATCTCATCACGAGCCGGCCTAATCACGATCATCAGTGCTGTCTAGAACAACTTCATTTCTTATCACCAGGGTGAGGGATTTTGATTTAAAAATTAAAAGACGTGAGGTCTCATCACGAACCGGCTTGCTTATTCCAGACAGTTCTCGTGAATGATGCTACCACATTGGGATACCATACCTAGATAGTAGTCTTCGGTCAGAATTACTGTTTAAAGAAAAGAGAAGCAAACAAAAAGAAAATTATTATGTTTATGGAATAGATTCTGGAAAGTTTTCAGAAAAGTAGATTTCTATACTCTATGCTGATGGTGCGGGTTATTATTACTATGAAGTATTTTGTTTCGATCAGGATATTTTTAAGTTTATCCCTAACTAGATCTCTGTTTCAAAAGATGGAATATTTCTGAGTTATACTTATGAATATGAATAAAAGAATGGTTTTTATTTAGATAAAGAATTTTTGATTGTTTTTAAAAAATTGTAAGATTTTGTTTATATCATTTATAAGTTGTATGAGCAGAGATAACTGGTTCTCCCAGGTTGTCGCCATTTGTTGGCAGACAGCAACAACCCCTTCATTTTTCATTAAGATGAAGGGAGATCAACTCTCTTTTATGATTTTCTTTTAAAAGATTATAAAAGAGTGCCTTCAGAATCTTCGATTTTGAAGGTACTCTCAATTGTAGAAGAGTCAAATGACAACATTTTCATAGTTGTGATAATTAGCAGCTATCAGTTTCATAGATTTTTATATAATCAATTCTATCATTAATTAATCTATCTGATTATATATGATTTAAGAAATTCAAAGAGATAATATGCTAATTGGGGTTCAACGAAAACACATTTTGAATTTGTTTGAAGCTGATTATTGATAAGATATTATAAAGTTCCGAAAGTCCTAGAACTTGAAATGAATTATTAAATTAAATTTTTTATTAAAACTTGAAGAGTTCACATTCTATAGGAAACTTAATATCATATCATTATTTGTAAAAATTGTGTATATATAGCTAGTGAAAAAGCAAATAAATAAATATCATTTTGAAATATTTATATGCCATAGTTTGATGGCTTTGCATCTTATCAAATTCAATTGGGGATATTAATGGATGAGGTTTTGTAAATTCTTAAGATTATATTTCAAAATGAAACTCTATGTATATACATGGCCTAAATGATTATTCTGATGATTAGTTAGTTGTATTGCAAAACATTAGGGTTTATGGTTTTGATACTATATCGCCATGTTAATAAACACGACCACCTTTCACGTATAATCCGGAGGAGACCGTCAATTGACAGTGTTTACGAGGATACATGACCCATATGTCAAATAAATAACACCTGTTATGTGGATCACTGTGTTGGCATGGAGATTTGGCTAACACCTTGCGATTAATTGACAACTGTGAATATATTAATGAATCATATCAACAGGATTTAATGTGATATCCATTTCATTTCATAACGCTGTACGAGCTCATCATGCCCACTGTGTGTAATCAATGTCTTGATTTACGATTCATGAATCAGATAATCCCTGATATGTAGAATTGGCTAAGTTTTACTGTTAGTCATGGCTAGTCATGCATTTATCATAATGGAATATTGGCTGTAGCATTAATCATCTCTAAGTCCGGTTAAAATGGCCAAATTTGGAGCCCTCATCACTGTAAAAAATGAAGCATGTGAATATTTGATATTTCACATCATGTCATGCACCTGGATACCTATCCCCTCCCTCTTCACTACTCCATTCATTCCATTTCGTAATCAGGATAGTGGTGAGGAGGCCATGGCTTCGCTGAGTTGTTTTGAAATCTCAGGGTCAGAGCGTATTGAAGCTGATGAGAAGGTTTCCTTGCTATTTGAGAAAATTGGATGGGGGCATTTCTTTAGGAGCTTTAGAGGTCATAACACGGAGGTGACCAAGCTATTTGATTTAAGATTGAACGAAAACATAGCATAGATTGGGGGTTTCAAGTTCGTCGTTGATGAAGACAAAATTGCAGAGGCAACGAAGCTCCCACAGACTGGGGAGCGGTGGTTTAAAGGTGGAAAAGTAAACAAGAAGAAGTGCCAGTCCTTGTTGTTGGCGTTACCTGCTAGTGCAAAACTAAAAATTGGGGTTTCAGTTAGGTTCCTGAAGCCAGAATGGCGAGCCTTCTACGAGATCTTGGTCAGGTATGTATCGTGTGATGGACAATTTTCCCACCTTCATTATTACCACCTACGACTCCTGTTAGCATTAAAGGGTTGCAAAATTAATCTACCATTTTATCTTTGGCAAAGTCTGAAAAAAATGTCGCATTCGGTTCAAAGTTTCGATAATCCTGATAGGAGTCTATTTCATCATGGTTTAGTCAAAATTATAATACAGCATCAGCTGTCTTTTAATGGAAAATCATGGGATGAATTTTTAGTTGAATGTCATTTTGGAATGACCCAATTTTGGCCAACACCTTCCCCAAAGACCCGTAGGAAACGAAAGGCTACTGTAAAGCCCAAGGTTAGTAATGTTCTTGAGGCTGAATCAAAGGATAAAGGACTTGAGGAAGCCCATACACCCATAAATGATGGTATCATTGATGATGATGTTGGGAACGTAGCTCCCTGTTACTCTGAAGCAACCTTGAATCGATCCCCATTTGATAAACGTTGTAGTACTCCTGCAAAGACAGAGCACAGGTTAACCAAAAACGAAGATATTAACGCTGTTGATTGTAAAAATCTCTCTGAGCCAAATAATCCTCGTAAACATGGCAAGGAGTCTATGCATAAACTAGATCAACTAGCACAGGTATGCTGTGACAGAGGAGGCTTTGAATCAAACAACCTTGTGTTTGTTCGTTCGAGGAGAGTTACTCGAAGCATGAATAATGCACCTACAGTTCCTATTCCTATGACTAATCAACAGGGTACTCAGCCTTCGATTTTCCATATTAAGGACGACGTTCCATAAACTACTCATGTAAATGAACCCACTCTTATAAAGGATAATAGTGCAAAATCGATTAAAAACATTACAGAGTCGGGTAAGGTAGAAGTTGCTCCATCATGTATGGACGCCCATAGTTCACATCCCGAACCATCTTTTATCAGTCTTCAATCATCTAGTCAAAACATAGATAATCCTAATCCTCCTCAGGCAGCCGATTCGTGTCACGAAAACGAAGGAGAAACTCTTCAACAAGTTCTGGACAGGGTATACGATACCAAGATTATAGAATTGAAATATGAACTTAAACAGTGTCGATTTAATGCAGCTTTGATAGAGGAGGAAAATAAGATGTTTAGGGAGGAGTTGTTGAACTAGATTAATAGGTGGAAAGAAATGAATATAAAAAAGAACCAATATAAAAAGGCGAAAAAGTCCATGATAGGTAGAAATCAACATCTGCTTGAACAAGTAGAAAAACAAAAGTTAGTGATTATCAGGCTTAAAGCCAAACTAGCCGAAGCCAGAAGAGTGCTTGATTTGCAAAAGAAAGCTTAATGATTATTCCCATTTCCGGTTACATGATTTGTCTCTTTGTCAACAGGTAATAATAACTCTTTTGTGCATGCCTGTAAAATCGTAGATTTTACAGGCACACATATGAATTATAGTTTCTTTTGTTATTTCTGTTTTAATTGGTTTTTAATGAGATGCTTTTGATTGTTTGAAAAAGGTGGGCATGTCATTGATATTCTCTACAGTTTGAAGGAATTTCTAATATTCTGGATTTTAGTTGGAAGACGTGGATGATTATTGAAGACTGGAGTTTTGACACAGCCATGAATTTACCAGTTCCTTTAAACCAACAACTGTTTCAGGCTAGTTGTTTTTATCATTATCTTTTAGTGACAAGTGTCTAATGAAAAGAGATTCGATTTTCTTTGATAGTTATAGAAATCCTATAGTATTGCGTACAGCATTGATGGGAAAACTGAATTGAGAGACTGGTAGTATTATATAAGCTAGGAATTTTTATGAGATTGGGGATGGAGTGACTGAAGAAAAAATACTTGAAATACTATTTTGATACTAGTTTTGTTCCTGCTGAAGTTTTATCTTTGGGCATGGGATGTGACTGGAAATCTCCAAGTTGATATCGTGATTGGTATTATTTTGGATACTCTTTATGTTTTCGTATATGATCTTCTATATTTAACATTAATACAGTATACTTTGTTATGCTTGTGTTTATTAATCAGTATTTCACTTTGTCATTACAATATTGTATTTGAATTAGTATATTATTGTAATTAAATTTTCCAGTGTCTACTTTTCGTTTCTACTTCTGAATATTCATGATATGATGATATATATATGTTTATGTCTGTTTGATTTCATTTGTGTTGTTGCAATGATTTCATACTGAACATTGTTTCTTATTCAAATATCTAATGTTGGTTATTAATTATTAATTGATTAGACATTTCAGAAAATTCGAAGTAATTACTTATTTCATTTTCTTTGTCAAGTTATTTTATAGCAGAATGATTTAGTGTAGATGATCGAAGTATTTTTATTTTAAATCTTACTCCTTATCTTTCTGTTTATCATATTATTAATTGATAACTAATATAAGATTCAAAAATCGCTCTCAGCTGAGATAGGATAGATAGGATAGTTTAGATAGTTCAGATTAATATTATTCTAGTATAGTTTTCCATTTAACAATTTTTAAATAGGATTTGTGTAATTTTTAGAGTAATTTTAATAGTCTTTTATACTTTGAAAATTAAATATAAAAAATCTTCAAAAATCAAAGACTTTCCATAAGAAAGCAAGTATAGGATAACTTTGGTAGTTAAAACTAATTTTAGGGTTCAGTTAGATAGATATAACATTAGGATAGATTTTCACTGAATTTTAGTTTCTCCTTAAGATAAAAATTCAGTTGGTAGCAGGACCATAACCTGCGAGATTTTGCTACTCCAAACATACCGGATGCTGCTTTAAGCTGATTGTGTGGGCATAATATCCTTGTTGACCTAGGTCAGAAAATCAGGCCAACACTTCCTCAACAACAAGTAAACAATACAAGCATTCTATATATCATGGTGTTAGATCTATTCTAGCATATATAATCAATAATGTATAAGCATTTGACATAATCCCATGGATAAAATATTCATTCAAACACACATTATTGGACAAGAAAAGATATTTCTATTAATATAAATCAGAGATTACAAGATACAACCTCCGACGGAAAGTCTGCGAACCGGAGAAACTGAATCCCCCACTTGGGCCTCCACCACTTCAATCCTCCATCTCTCGATAGCAAGCTCACAACCAAAAGACAAGCTTGGGAAGAACACAAAAGTGCTCCAAGGGACAAAGGGATGCAGACTCAAGCATAAGTTCCAGCAACAATGGACTATAGTTTTGTTGCTCTCAATTCTCTCTTATGCCTTCAATGTACCAAGGGGTTCCTTATATATCTTTTCAAAGGGGTAATGAAAGGTCGAATCCGAGCGATCTCAAGGCATAGGGAAGGCCAGGAGTCAAATGAGTCGGATCCATGTCAAGGAAAACTACAAAAGGATTTGGATTATGCACACATCCCGATGTATGCGGTTTTAGTGGTCAAACCTGCGTATGTACACGTTTATAGGTTTAAAAGTCGCGTATATCATTTTTCATGTGTTTTTAGGGATGATCAAGGAAACATCAAAGAAAAAAAAGTGGTCCATAGTGTTTAAGGAGTCTACAACGGGACAAGGGAAGGCCATACAAAGCGTGATTCACCTGGAGTGGTGAAATCCTCTATAACAAGGATGCCATGTGATTGGCACATCCATTTTTGTTCAATTCTGCAGAACACTAAGGCGATACTAGTGTAGCGTTTTGTTCAATTTTGTAAAGCACTGAGGACAATGTCATTAAAGGGGAAGGGGAACGTAACACCCTAGTTTTGACCCCATTGCATTAAATTTACATGATATATA
>LPNX010953498.1:29144-81213 GCA_001517045.1 Pseudotsuga menziesii
CCTAATGATAGCGAGGAGGAATTGTTAAACCTTGAGCCCATGGGGGCAAAGCCATGTGTCACCACCCTTTTTATTTGGTCACCTTCCCTTGTCTCATCCAAATCCCTCATTAAAAGTTTTGTTGTTAGTTGGGGTAGTTATTACTGGGGAGTGGAGTGTGGAAGGACTGTCAGTCCTTGCCCACATGCACACTCCACCAGCAGGTTGACCCTCACGATGATAGGAAACCACTACCCCATCACTCCAGTGGATCCTCCATTATTCCTTTCGATCCACGACTACATGGGAGATTCTTCCACTCTCCCAAGCTTGTTCATCTCATGCAGATATGTTTTGTTTCCTCACACACCATTTGGGCTTCTCCATCATGGTTCCTCACGCAGGGAGCAAGGGGGTGCTGATTTGATCATTAGTGTTATGGGATGGAGGCATGTATTTTTCCCTACGGATGTGGGTGGTGTGTATGTTCTTTCTTAGGCATAGGTTGAGGGTCTATTTACTTCCTCCACTGCGGACTGTGTAAATTCCCCTTTACTTCACTGATTGAGACCGGGGGCTGTTTCCCCCCCATGTTTTGTTAGTTTTGTTTGCTTTTAGGTTTTGGGCTGCTATAGGTTGTTATGGAGTCATTTTGGCCATGATAGGGCCAAGAACGACTCAAGAGTTACTTTCCCCTATCCAAGCTGTGAATAGCTTGTTTGGCTATGTGTATGTAGTGGTTGGTCTTCAGACTGTGTTGGAGTGGGGCTGATGGCTTGGTTTGCTTGAAAAACCTGGTGTGTTTGGAAGGCACACAGATAGAGCTAGACGACTGGCTTTCTTCTCCACAACCCCTAAATAGAACTGGAAGAGAGGTCAGGGCCTGAGGGACTATGTAGTGGAGAAGGGACTGATTTCCTTGTGTTGGGTGTGTGTGGGTGTCCTAGAATTCAGGCTAGTTCTAGTGTAGGTGCCCTTAGCTCTTCAATGACCTCACCAGCTTAGCATTTATCCTTTCCTAGCTCCTTGATGGCCTGATAAACCCAACTGTGTAGGCTTGGTCTGTGTTTTGTGTATCCTTGGCTATGTGTAAGCCTGCTTGTTCCTTATTCCTTGGGGAATCATGCCCAAATTGGGGGTGGTAGTGTTGCTGAGAGATTAAGGAGCACGCTGGCCTATGGCTGGGTGGAACATTGCAGTGATGTAGCTGCTTGCCGGACAAATCCTTTATAAGATAAGTATTCTTGACCATTTCGTCTCTGCACTTATATTTATTGTTTAATGAATGGTGATGAACATGTTGGATGCTTGAATGTATGTTTTCTTCCGCTGTGTATATGAATGATTATGCATCTCAGCAGGTTTTATGTTTTAAGCAATTTTATTTTAGTTTATATGTATGTACATGTTCATGGGGCTTTTAGCCTAGATGTTTAATGACACCGTAGCGTCCTCTTCATTGGTTGGAGGGTCGGGGACATTACATTGTGATATCAGAGTTGACGTTACATCATGGGCCTAAATGGGCCATGAAAGATCAGTTAGCAGATGTAGGTTTCCATCTGCCTAGAAGAGATCAGCAATTTATGACAGAAAACTTCCAAAAAATATTTCTAATTTCCAGAACTATTGGCTCATCGAAAAACTTAGTGGGAATCTCCTCCGATGTAGTAGAGAGCTAGGCGGAAGTCCACCCGACGGAGGAAAGTCAGAAGAAAATTTGTGAAAATTTTTCTAAGTGTTCACCAGTCGTCGATGGAGAATTGTGGATGTGGGAGCCGTAGTTTCGGCGGAGATCAGCCGAAAACCGCCAAAACACCAGCTCAATTTAGTTGAAAGAACATCTGATATCGACTATCGACGATCGGAGAAGATCAGTTGATTGGATCTCCGATGATTAGATGATGGAGTGGCTGAAAAGTCACCGCCGTCAGAGAAAATTAGTTGTTTAAGGAGCCGATACGGCGATGAAATTTAGTTGATGGAGTAGCCGCAGTGTTGGCAGAAAATAGTTAATGAAATAGTCGACGAAGCATCGTAGGAAGAAGTTAAGGAGAATTTTTTTTTTAAATTTTTCTAAGTGATGAGGCCATCGACGATCAGCAAAGATTATTTGATTGGATCGTCGATGATTAGAAGATGGAGCTGCCGAAACATCGGCAAAATTTAGTTGTCTGAACAGCCGATACGTCGAAAAATTATTTGTTTGGACCACTGAAACATGAACAAAATTTAGTTGATGGGATCGTGGATGGGCATCTATGAAATTTAGTTGATGAGAGAACCAACACATCGGAGAAAAATAGAAGATCATATTGCTGATACGATGAAGCAGATTAGTGGTTTGAGCCGCCAATAAATCAAAAAAATTTAGTTGTTTGGGATTTCGCCATTGCGGCTTCCATGTGGAATAGCACCCCGATGATTAGAGCCTTCAACTACTGATAGCGCTCCAATAGCTGACGCAGTGAAAAATCCTTGTTGTTTGAAACGCCGATACGATGGAGAGGATTAGTGGATTTGATCACCGATACAGCGGAGGAAAACAACTGATGAGACCACCGACGATTTTTATGGTCCACGAAACCCATAGTTGGTTTGTTGCCCACCATTGTGGCCAACTAAAGAACTATCCACCCGATGCACAGTGGTTCTGACCACCGATGCAGTGTTATATAGTTAGTTTCCTCGCCAATGCTGTAGTGATTAATGTTTCGGTCACCAACACACAACAGTTCTTGGCATCGTCGATGGTAGTCCAGTAGCTTAGATGACAAGAGATCTGATACATCAAAAAATTATAGTGATAGGGCTGTCGATGAGCGCCGGAGGAAATTTGTTGATTGGGTCACTGAAATGTCAAAATTTTAGAGGGGATGAGACCCGATTTGACGCGGGAAGTTTTGGGTTTTTGAGTGGGATTTTCTCAGTGATTTTCAGTTGGTTTTCAGTGACCTTTTTTAGCAGATTGTCAGTGGATTACAAGGTTGAAAAAGAAGAATATTTTGTGTTTCTGAAAGATTGTATTTTATTATTTTTCCAAGAGAAGAAGGTAATTAGTTCTAATTTATATCAATATTATGCATCTAACAGTTGTGTTACTAACATGTTTTCAGAATCATAGACACCTTCAAGGGCAGTATTCCAGGTGGTGCAGTTTGGTACGTAAGTGGTGGTTCAATTATGAGAACCCATGACGGATATGATGCTCAGGATTATTATGAGCGTGCGAGATATGCCATTGGATAAAATTTCTGAGTTGGAAATGATGACATAGAGTCTAATGGAAGGAGATTCCAAGAGACACCGTCAGATGTTGCAGCCACCATGAGAATCTTGATTAAAGCCCAGGAAAAATAGCATTAGTTGAATGCTGCTATCTTGCAGAGTTTGACAGACTTACAGAGAAAGATAGACTCTGGACAGGGTACAACAAGACTAGAAGGTAGTAAGAGCAGTACTAGGAAAAGGAGAAGGACTTCTAGTGGATCATCTGACTCTGAATAATCTATTGGGGATTCAAGCTCATCTTCTCATAAAATAAAAATAAGGAAACACCATAGGGATCGCTCTCGGGATGAATTTAAGAAGGATAAAACTCCTGCATTTGATGGTGAGGTAAAGACTAGACAAGAGGCTAAAGCTTGGCTTATTGCGATAAAGAAGTACTTTCAAGTTCAGGATTATTCGGGAAACATGAAGGCAAGGGTTTCCATATTCAATATGAATGGAAGAGCATCCATTTGGTGGGAACACTTCAAGCAAGTAAAGAGGATTAGTGAAAGGAGACTTAAGTGGAAACAGTTCAAGAAGTATTTCAAGCGGAAATACCTCTCTAACAGGTATTATGATGACAATATTAAGGAGTTCCATGAGCTGAGAGTGGGACAGCAGACCATGGAAGAGTATGAAAATAAGTTCTTGGAATTGTTGAGGTATGTCCGGTACATTAGGGATGAAAAAGTGAAGGCCCAACATTTTCTGAGTGGATTTCCTCAGTCTTACAAAGATAGAATTGGGTTTTATGAACCTGTAACTCTTGAAGAAGCAATAAGGAAGGCTAAGTAATGCTATGAGCAAAGCAAAGTTAAACCGGATTACCATAAGTCATGGAAGGACAAGAAGAATGAGAAGTTTAACCAAAGAAAGACTAGGTTTCAAACCTTCTAACTTCAGAAATTGGCAGAAGAAGGCATCCCAAGATGCGAGTAAGGCAGTTGGAGTGATAGGAGAAAAGCCTAAGGATCCACAACATAATAGAGGACAACTTCAATGTTGGATATGTAAAGGACCCCACATGTTCAGAGGTTGTCCACTTGGGAATGAGGATGCAAAGCCAGCTTACAACATTCAAGAAGCAGAAACAGTGGGTCAAGTAGCAAGGGCAGTCCCTAGGATTTATGCAGCATTGGAGGATCACCAAGAAGATCACCAGTCAACTGTGGTTGAAGTTGTAGGTAAGATTGTTGAGCAATAAATTTCTATTTTGATTGACCCCGGTTCTACCCACAGTTACATTACTCCTGGAGTAGTGGAGATTTGTGCTTTTAAGAAAGTAAAGCATAAGAAATATTGGTTAGTTTAGCTAGCCACTGGAACCAAGAGAAAAGTTAGTGAAGTGGTAGAGAAATGTCCATTGGTCATGAATGGATTGATCACTTTTGTATATCTAAATGTTCTACCACTTGGTTCTTATGATGTTATCATTGGAATCAATTGGTTAGAAGCTCACAGGGTGAAGCTTGACTGATATAATAAGACTTTTGAATGCATGGATGAAGAAGGGAACCCAATAGTTGTGAAAGGTATTCCAGAGGTGATTTCAGTACGGTAGGTTTTAGCAATGCAGTTGAAGAAGTTATGTAGGAAGGGTTTCCAATTGTATGTAGCTCACATTGTGGACGCAACAGAAGGTGAAGCTCCTAGGTTGGAGGACTATCAGGTGTTATAGGAATTCAAGGATGTGTTTGGTGATGAGATTCCATGGCTTCCTCCAAAGAGGGACATTGATTTCACAATTGAACTTGTGCCAGGAGCAGCACCACTGTCCAATATACCCTACAAGATGAGTACACTAGAGATGCTAGAATTGAAGATGCAACTGCAAGAGTTGTTGGAAAAGAAGTATATCAAGCCAAGTGTGTCTCCTTGTGGAGCACCAGTTCTGTTTGTAAAGAAGAAATATGGTACACTCAGGTTGTGTACTGATTACAGACAGTTGAACAAGGTTACTATGAAGAAGAAATATCCTTTGCCTAGGATTGATGACCTTGATCAAATGAGAGGAGCAAAGGTATTTTCCAAGATTGGCTTGAGTTCTAGTTACCATTAGGTGAGAATCAAGGATGAAGACATTCATAAGACAACGTTTAGACCAAGGTATGGACATTATGAGTTTGTAGTGGTACCATTTGGTCTCAGAAATGCACCAGCTACATTTATGTGCCTTATGAATAGTGTCTTCAGCAGGTATTTGGACAAGTTTGTTCTTGTTTTCCTTAATGACATTCTTGTTTATTTTAAGAATGAGGAAGAACATGAAGAGCATTTGAGATTGACATTGCAATTTCTCAGGGAGCATCAGTTGTATGCAAAGTTGAGAAAATGTGACTTCTATAGAGACAAAATTCAGTATTTAGGTCACATTATCTCTGAGGAGGGTATATCTGTGGACCTTGAAAAGATTGAAGCCATTATGAATTGGCCTACTCCAAGCAATGTGATAGATGTAAGATCTTTTATGATACTTGTAGGATACTATAGGAGATTCATTGAGGGATTCTCCAAAGTTGCACATGCCATCACTTCTTTGCAAAAGAAGGGGATAAAGTTTGAATGGACATCGAGATGTGAAGAAAACTTCTAGCGGTTGAAGAATATTCTCACCAGTGCACCAATATTGAAAGTTGAAGATCCATAGAAATATGTTGTGGTGTGTACTGATGCATGTGGACAAGGGCTCGGAGGAGTCCTTATGCAGGACAACCACATGATATGTTATGAGTCAAGAAAGATGAAGGAGCATGAGAAGAACTATGCCACTCATGATCTAGAGCTTGCAACCATAGTTCATGCTCTCAAGATGTGGAGGCATTACTTGATGGGTAGAATATTTGAGCTCAGGATAGACCATTGTGGTCTGAAGTACTTGTTTGATTAGCCTACTCTGAACGCTAGGCAAGTGAGATGGCTAGATTTCTTATGTGAGTTTGATTTTGAAATCAAGCACATAAAGGGAAAAGAGAATAAGGTAGTTGATGCACTAAGAAAAAAGGTGCAGGACATGCATGTGGAATCTCTTAGTATTTGCCAGTCACATTTGAGGCAGCAGATTGTTGATCATGCTACTGGAGATGACTTGTATGAGCTGGTAAAAGACAAATTGCAACAACAAAGTCTTGAGAATAGGTATGAGGGATATAAGCTGGAAGAAGATGAAATTATTAGTTATAAAGGTAGAATTTATATTCCAAATGTAGCAGATTTGAGGAGAGTTGTTATGGATGAAATCCATCAAACTCCGTATTCTAGTCACCCAGGATACCAGAAGACAATTGCTACAGCCAGGAAGCATTACTTTTGGCTAGGAATGAAAAAGGATATGGCTAAATACATTTCAAGGTGCAAGAAGTGCATGTAGGTAAAGGGTGAGCATCAAAACCTTGTAGGTTTGTTGCAATCTTTTCCAGTTCCAAAATGGAAATGGGAAGTTATCTCCATGGATTTTATTACAGGATTGCCAATGACTTGGAGACAACATGATTCCATGATGGTTTTTGTGGACAAGTTGACAAAGGAAGTGCATTTTATACTGGTTAAGTCTACACATAAGGCTGATGACATTGCAAAGATCTTCATGAGGGAGATTTTCAAATTGCATGGATTTCCTAAGGTAATAGTTTCTGACCGAGATGTCAAGTTCACTTCCAATTTTTGGAGGGGGTTGTTTGTAGATTTGGGTACAAAGATAAGATTTAGCAATGCATACCATCCTCAGATAGATGGGCAGACTGAGAGACTCAATCGGGTGATTGAAGATATGCTTCACATGTACGTGATGGACAAACCAATCAAGTGGGAAGATTACTTACACTTGGTAGAGTTTTCTTATAACAATGGACAGCAGGCATCCTTGGGGATGAGTCTGTATGAATATTTGTGTGGAAGAAGGTGTAGGGCAAAAGTGACTTGGGATAATTTAGTGAATAGGGTTGTGCTTGGTCCATTATTGCTCAAGAAAATGGAGCAAGAGGTTGTAAAGATCAGGCATAATCCAAAAGCAGCATAGGACAGACAGAAAAGCTATGCAGATAAGCATAGGTTGAACAGGGAATTCAATGTTGGGGATCATGTTTACCTCAAAGTGAGTGAAAGGAAGAGTTACTTGAAGCTTGGAAGTTGTGCCAAGCTGTCCCCAAGATATTGTGGTTCGTTTGAAGTGATTGAAATAATAGGGCCACTTGCATATAGACTTGCATTTCCTCCTAGCACTAGAGCTCATATTGTTTTTCATGTTTCTTTGCTTAAGAAATATCTACATGATCCTAACCATGTGATAAATAAGGTTGTGATTCAGGTGGAACCTGAGGGAGAGTTCCAAACTGAGCCAATGTGCATCCTCGACAGGAAGGTCACAATGCTCTGGAACCAGGCCAAAGGTCAGGTAAAGGTGCAATGGGAGCACTATGGACCTAAAGAGGCTACGTGGGAGCTGGAGGATGCCATGCGATTGGCACATCCATTTTTGTTCAATTCCGTGGAACACTAAGGCGATACCATTGTAGCATTTTGTTCAATTTTGTAAAGCACTGAGGACAGTGCTATTGAAGGGGGAGGGGAATGTAACACCCTAGTATTGACCCCATTGCATTAAAATTACATGATATATATATATATATATATATATATATATATATATATATTGTAATTAATCATGGCATGGAGCTAAAGGTAAAACCCCCACCATCAATTTGGTTTTGTTATGTTACGGTGATTGGAATCGTTGGCGATGGTATATCGTGGTATATGACACATATTAGTTGGCACCTAATTTGTACTTGGTGTTTTTTTATCAAGTGAGCCTAGTGAACCGGACAAGGATAACGTGTTCTGACTTCAGAAGACCTTCAGTCTTGCTTCTAGGAAGCTATGTTGTACCATATCACATGTTCATACCCCATGGGGTAAATGTAATAAATGTTCTAGCATGATAGCATCTGTAAAAAACTCGGTCTCTTAAACTTTATTTGTCAATCCGATCAGCCTAGGGTGTTTTTTCCCTTGGTTATTATTGGTTGTTGAATAAACGATTGATAATTTTTGAGTTTTTCACTCCATACCTCCAAAGTTGGGGTGGTCGACTTGGCATTTAGGCCTATTAAGGTTATTAGAGTCTATGTGTCAATGTATAAACATTCTAGGTATCATGGTTGAGTCATATGAACATGTCTAAGTCCCCCTAGATTTTTTCAACTTTTTAAATTTTTTATTTTTTCAGTGTTTTTTATTAAAATTTAATTTTTCCAAAACTTAGGCTATTTTTTAATAGTTTAATTGGAAAAATTGGTTTTGTAATAAAAGTGGACAAAATAATCAGTTTCAGTCATGTAGGTGCTCATTTTCAAGCTAAGAGCACCATGTCAATCCATGTACCCACTTTTTTCAGCTTTTGAGTGATTTTTCATCACTCTGGTCAGAAAACCCTAAAAAATCAATTATTGATTATTTTAATTAATAAATTGAGGAATAATGGAGCAAATACAAAATCCTAGATCAGTGGATTGTTAGCCAATTTGATTGAAATCATTCAGATCTAGACCAAATTGACTAGATCTTACAAATCCTTGACTGGAGGAGGTGATCTAGACAGATCCAGAGTTGATATTCAACATCCTTTAGGGGGAATTGCACCCTCTCTCTCTCCTCCACATGTGTTGGCTCTCCTTGAAGCTCTGTGGACTGATGTGTTGGTTTGTGGGTTGATGTGTCAGCTCAATCAAGACCCCGATTGACACATAGGCTCATTTTAGCTTCAGATCAACATTGATTGACTCTCCCTCAGCTGTAGTGTTCTGTCTCCTTGGTATTTGCACCCCCCTAGGCTGGATGTCCTTTTTTTTGTATAAACAAATCACATGATTCCTCTTCTAAACTAGTTAGAGCTGGATTAAGGAGTTGTTGCCATTTTAATACTGCTATATTTTGTGAATAAAGAAGCTTTGGAGGCTGTACCATGTAGTGCATGTGTTTGTGTGGATTCCCAGTGTCATGTTGCTAATGTGGTAACTACAATTTCTTTCCAATTTATGTGTTGCTTTTGTTTTCTGGCTTCAAGGATTCGGTTGAATCAAGTAAGCGTGTAAACTAGGCAAGTTAGATTGCTTGATCTTTTTTATCCATATTATGTATGCTCAAGAATTTACTTTATATGCTTAAATAAGATTATTTTTGCATGAGCTTTCATTTTTGTTGCTTTATACATCTATATCCAGATATCACGAAGTGTTGTACAGGCTTGTGTTATCTAGTTGTAGGTTCCCGATTGGAAGAAGGTGTGGATCAATATTGAAACCATTCCTTATCCAATAATCCCAAGAATCTGTCCCTCAATGCTCCACAAAGGGCCTCCTTTCAACTTGGTTCCATTCAAGTAATGAGCCAACCTTCTCTCCTCCTTTCCTCCTTTCTTTCAAAAATCAATCTTCTGGTTACCTGTTTCTTCCTCTTATGATCGGATCCAGTTCTAAGAATTGAATATATATTGTTAGATCTAGTTCATAATAGTCTTGCTGCTTCGATATGTAATTTCATAAAGAATATCATTTCATAAAGATAGATCTAGGTGTAGGAATTTCCTTTTTTGCGGGTAGCTAAATCATAGATCTAAAGTTTGCTCATAAGGTAGTTTCTTTTTTCATTCTTTAAAGATTTAAATTATGCAAGAAAAGTGCATATCTCATTGGATGCCCAAACAGCAAGCCAAGATCCCAAGGAAATCTTGCTTTCCTTGGTTCCTTTTTGCAAAACTAGATTAGCCCATTTTAACAATTTTTTACTTAGTCTTTTTTCGGTAACTAGCGTGGTGACCCAAAACAATTTTAAAGTGTTTTTGGGCACATTTTATTTTAATTGCTTGCTTTTTTTTAGCAGTTTTAACAAAAAATATAAGGATACTCTTCCCATTTTCCGACTCTTGGGTGAACCAAAGCTTCTTAGAGGCTTCCCCCACTGCTGTGATTTTAGTTTAGCTTGTTACAAGCTTGTTGTAAGCCTTTGGATCCCAGGTAACAAGGACCAAAGTGAATAATTTAGTTTTCTGATATTTTAACCAATAATAATAAAAATAATCATTTTGAGTAGGCTCTTTCGAGCCCAGTCCCCATCCCCCCAGGGGGGATCCGCACCCATTTCACCTTTTTGCATTTTTTCCCGTTTTTGCTCTAGATTAGTCTTGTTATACAGGATTGTATAATTTGATAAAATTTTTAATTATTCCATATTCTAATTTCAAAATTAATCATACTACTTACCCCACGACTTCCCGATTGACTCGCAAGGGGAAAGAGATGCGTGGTAGGATTAATTAGAAAAAACGACATTATGTATCTTTGATCCCTTTTTCATCAATTGTTTCGTTAGCTATAATAAAATTAACCCCTCCTTGATTCCTCGATTGAGATCCACTTGGATCAAAAGAGGTTCCTGGATGGTTTTCTTTTTAACAAGAACACCTATCTTAAAATTAACTAAAAATAATGAAGACTCCAGAGTGTATGCTCTGTACTTGGATGCGGTACATTCGATCAGTCGAGCTGCATCAAAAGCACTTGAGTGACTAGAATAGTTAGGATTCACTTTACCCAAATTGACAAATCATCAGGCAAAAATCCAACTCCTCGGTCAAACCATTACAGTGGAAAAATACCCAAAGGAAACTAGAACTCCTGAAAAGTGACCTCGAGGCACTGATCTCTGTTACACCTTCGGGTGCATTATGAAAAACAGCCTTAGAGAGTCCATTCAGCCCACATATTCCTTGCGGGTAGTCGTGATGGTTTAGTTTTTGACATACTTCAAGTACCCCCTGGGTATATCTGGAGTCCCCTCACCTAAGTTAAATTACTCATCTTCACATTAATTTAAAATTAACCAAGATACAATTGTAGAACATTTATTTCAACACTTGCAAGCACTCTATATTTTCGACTCCATTTTTGGAACTGGTCAACTGTTTATTTCTTTCAGTCTATATGCGATTGTGTGTCATTTCATGCTTACTTGTGATTATCTTATGTGGTTATTTGTTGTTCACAATTGTTAAGTCAAAAATCCTAAAAAACATACTTTTTAATACCATCATCATACTAAATAATTTTGACTTAGTAACTTCATAGGGTCTACCCCCCTTGGCTTCGTTAGGAGTTGAGCCTAAACGGAGGAGTTAAGAAAAAGATGACAGCCTTGACTCGAGACTTTCCCACAAGGACACATCGAGTGGCTTGAATATTTCTGCCACATGACCCAGGTGTGTGAAAGGTGGCAACACTTTTTGGCACCACTGCCGGGGATAAATCTTTTTATTCCCGAGTACGCCTTAGCTTAAACTTTTTCTAAACAACTAAAAAGATAAAAAAATTTGATTCATCTACTCTTTAAAAAACATAAAATTTAAAACTCGATCCATCTGGAGACTCCACTGTCTAACATCCCTTCAAGAATTTCTACCTGAAAAAACCGCCGACAATTATTCAATCCTCTCCTTGATCCCGAAAGGTTTATTAGGGAAAGATTGAATAGGAAGACTTCTCATAGAAACCTTGAAAATTTAGGAGACCAATCCCTCTCAGATATCCATCATATATTTGTAGAGAGTCATACCTTCCAATCTCAAGAAATGAAGGAATTTACAAAGCTCTTGACTTTTCTCAGATAGCAGGTACTCCCCATGACATTCCAAATGATGCTATCAAGAAGCTCCCCATATTCCAGGGAAATAATGCCATCACTGCCAAGTCTCACATTCGAAATTTTGAAAAGCACCTGGTTAGTTATTGCAATGATGCTTCCCATAACCATGAAGATGTCAAAATGAATCTCTATTATTTATCCTTAGAGGATGATGCTGCAGAATGGTACTTCGACCTAGGTGATGATTCATATAAAAATCTTAGTGAATTCCTAGAGGCTTTTAAGAAGAAATGGGGGGAAAAGAAAGAACCAAGACATCTACTTGTTGCCCTTCATAACATAAAGAGGATGGAGAATGAAACCATTGATGAATTTAACACTAAGTTCAGGTGCGTGGTTGCGTACCTCCCTAAAGAAATCAAGCCAAAGGATTCCTCCATCCTGATATCTTACATCGAAGCTTTCACTGGTGATTTGAGGTACCAGTTAAGAGACAAAGAGCCAACCGATCTAAAAACTGCTCAGGAATTGGATGAGAAAACAGAAAAGAATATGCAGTCTTCATGCAAATCCAACATTACAGGTTACACTAGGGGAAACACTTCATACAACAAAGATAAGGGAAAAGCTGTTGAAATAGAGGAAAGGGAACCTATAAAGACCCCATGGAAAAGGTAACTAACATGATAAAATAATTGGTTACTAGTCAAAAGCAACTTATGGCAAATCATTCTACACAACTGAATCATATTCAAAATAGAATAATCACAATGGAAAGAAATAATGGGCCTAGGAACTTTAAGCCTAAACAGAATCAAATGTATCAGAAGAAATCTCCTTAGCAAGAACCTAGGATTCCTAACCAGTTAGACTTAGCTAACCTGGTAGAAGAAGTCATTCCATGGTGTAGACCTTGTGATCAATTCCACCAAGAAAGCACTTGCTATATCGCAAACCAAGTTATAGAAAAAGGAATGCCCGAGGTCAGTAATTAGGAAACAACATCAGGCTAGTCTAATCATGTGTACATTGTAGGCCAAAACTACCCTTTATCAAACCAGCATTGGCAGCAAGGCACAGATTATAGTTATGAGAAGGATATCCTTTCCAAGTTTTATGGTGTAATGCCTTCTCCAGAAACAATTAAGGAAATGGATGAGGCTAGATTCAAGGGTGCAATTTATCAAATAAAGGAGAAGCCATCACCGTCTCAACAGTACAAGCCAAAGGTAATCTCTCCTCCTCTCCCAGATCCCCCTGTTATCCCTGAATAAAGTGTTGATATGGGAGAATGGATAAGTAGTGCTAATATTCATGTTTATCCAACTAATGTCCTTAAAATTCCTGGTCAAAAAGAAAAGTTGTTGAAATCCATAGAGGATAGTCAAATTAAAACTCATAATATTGTCAAAGAGGATCCTCTCCCTAATAACAATGCTATATTTGAAGCTGAACGTATTGAACCTATAGGTATGCCTATAGTCCTCAACAGTGTTGATCCGAGAAGTGAAGACCACCTGCCTTTTTGTGTCTCCCTCTTAGTTATAACCTTCTCCTTCATAACTGCATGTTATATTCAGGTGCTTCATCAAATGTCATGACAAGAAAATTAATGGAACAGCTAAATCTAAGGGTCACCCGACCCTACCACAATGTTTGTGCTATGGATGCAAGAGAAGTTGAAGTGGTAGAGATAATCTTAAATTTACAAGTTAAGTTGGCCAAGTATCCTGATATCAATCGACATGTCGATGGATGTGGTAGTGTTAGATGTTCCAGATAATTGGGGTATGTTGCTATCCAGAAAATGGGCCACAACTCTTGGTGGGTACATTCAGATGGATTGGACATATGCTGCTATACCTGCATCACAAAACACTAGGGTGATTCTCCATAGAGAGAAGCTAAGGCAACGACATGTAGAAAACCCTAAGAAGCCTAGAAATGAATTTGTTAATTTCACTGATAACTTTGGAAACTATACTATTTTGTCAAATTTCATGGCCCTTATTAAGGAAAACATTAAAAATAAAAAGATAGATGAAGTTTGGCAAATGTACTTTGAAAGGGCTTATTCCAAAGCCAGAAAAGGTGTGGGCATTGTGATCATCTCTCATTCAAATAAAGTCTACAACTTTGCTTTCAGGTTAGAGTTTGAAGCATCAAACAATGTAGCTGAGTATGAGGCATTGCTCCTAGGGCTAGAAACCACTAAAGATATGGGGATAAAGATGTTGAACATAAAGGGTGATTCAGATTTAGTTGTCCTCCATATTAAGAATCAATATCAATGCAAAAATGACAGACTAAGAAAGTATAGAAATGCCACATGGGACACTATGGAGTGGTTTGATGCACTTAACATTCAAAAGATCCATAGGGAAATGAATGGGTTAGCAGATAAATTGGCAATAGCAACATCCACCCTCTAGCCATCAGATGAAATGATTAGTGGGAATGGAAATATGGAAATTAATTTCAGACCTTCAATTCTGGATAATATAGATCACTGGTAGGTGTTTAAAGATGATGAGAAACTCCTGAGATTCATCCAAAACCTACAGGAGTTTGAAGGTTGCAAGATTAGTTATCAACTAGAGGGTAAAGAGTATTAGGAGTATGAGGATAATGTAAGGAATCACATCCCAAGTAGCCTTATAGCTTTTGAGAATCTTTTTGATCAACAGGATCATCATAAAAAACAAAAAGAAGAAATAAAAATTGAGAATTATATGGAAATAAACATAGGAACTGACAAGGACCCCAAGTTAATAAAAATTGGAAAAGGTACTTCGAAAAAGGAAAGGAACAATTTGATCAACTTAATCAAAGAGTATAGAGATATGTTGGCCTTTAGTTATGATGAGCTTAAATCCTATCAAGAAGATGTGTTTCAACACACTATTCCCCTCACAGAAGAGGCTAAGGAGGTCAAACCTTTCCGACAAAAACTTTGGTGAATAAATCCTAAGTTGGCCCCCATTGTGCAGAAGGAACTTCAAAAGATGTTAGCAGCAAGGATCATAGCACCTACAAGACATTCATCTTGGTGCTCCAACTTAGTTGTTGTCAGAAAGAAGAATGGGTCAATTAGAATATGTATAGGTTTTAGAAATCTGAATACATCATGCCTTAAAGATAATTATCCATTACCCGACATGGAAACATTGCTTCAAAGAGTAACAGGATCAGGAATGATGTCCATGTTGGATGGATTTTCTGGTTATAACCAGGTGTTGGTAAATAAGGAGGATCAACATAAGACTACATTCACCACACCTTGGGGTACCTATAAATTTTTAAGAATTCCTTTTGGCTTATTGAATGCTAGTGCTACCTTCCAAAGAGCCATGGATTTTGCCTTCAAAGAACTTATAGGAAAAATAATAGAAATATATCAAGATGACTTAACTATTTTTTCAAAGGAAAGATCTAACCACATAAGTCATCTTAGGCAGGTTTTTACAAGATGTCAGAAATATGGTATTTCCTTGAACCCCGCCAAGTCAATATTTGGAGTTGATGAAGGCAAGTTGTTTGGGCACATCATTTCTAAGGATGGTGTCAAGGTTGATCTTGAGAGAGTTGAAGCCATTAAGAAAGTCCCCTTTCCTCAGAATCTAAAACCTCTCAAGTCTTTCAATGGTCAGATCAATTTCATAAGAAGATTCATCCCAAATTTAGCAGAATTAATGAAACTTCTACAAAAGTTATTAAAGAAAGATGCTAAGTTTGAGTGAACAGATGAAGGGAAAGTTACATTCAAGTCTATAAAAAATGCCATATCTATGTCCCTGGTATTGATCAGTCCAGATTATTCCAAGAAATTCTAGATATTTTCCTTTTCCTCAGAAGACACCATTGCTGGTGTTTTGCTTCAAAAGAATAAGGAGGGACAAGAGCAACCTATATCCTTTATGAGTATAGCCTTACAAAATTCAGAGTTGAAGTATACCACCATGGAGAAACAAGATTATGCTCTTGTCAAGTCCCTTAAACATTTCAGAACTTATGTTGGTTACTAAAAAATCGTTGGGTATGTACCCGATGTAGATGTCAAGGATATCATGTCTCAACAGGATTGTCTAGGAATCAGGGGTAAGTGGGTTTCAAAGATTCAAGAATATAATTTGGAGATAAAACCTACTAAGTTAATTAAGGGACAAGGTCTTGCAAAGATGTTGACCCAAGGAAATGAAAAGGCCTT
This sequence comes from Pseudotsuga menziesii, assembly GCA_001517045.1. Taxonomy (NCBI): domain Eukaryota; kingdom Viridiplantae; phylum Streptophyta; class Pinopsida; order Pinales; family Pinaceae; genus Pseudotsuga; species Pseudotsuga menziesii. Next base: position 45,238 of record LPNX010953498.1, read on the forward strand.
AGGAATAATCTGCCAGAACAGTCACTCAGAACAAAGTGTATCAGATGAGCTTCAGATATTAGAGCAGCACCCTTGGTATACCAACATCATATTTTTCCTCCGCAACCTTACATGCCCTGATCACTTAATTTCCCATAAAAGAAGAGCACTAAGGTTAAAATCAACTAAGTATTGTTTAACAAAAGATGGTTTGGGTTGGAGAAACCCTGATGGTTTAATACTTAGATGTGTCGATGAACTTGAGTCCAAAAAACTCATGGTTGAGTTCCATTTAGGATTTTGTGGTGGACATTTTGCAGCAAGAACAACCACCTATAAAATCCTTAGAGTGGGCTACTATTTGCTGAACCTATTTTCAGATGTGCACAAGGCTATCAGAGTTTTCCCCCAATGTCAGTTATTCACTGGAAAGCAACAAATGAAAGCCTTGCCTTTAAATCCAATAGTAGTCCCAACCCCTTTCCAGTAGTGGGGGATTGATTTCATCGGTAAGTTCAAAGATAACTCGAGAAATGTTTATTATTGGATTCTTACCTCCACTGATTATTTCACCAAGCAGGTAGAAGCGATACCCACCAAGAAGGAAACTGATGCTATAGTCATGGATTTCTTAGAATATAATATTATCACAAGATTCAGTGTGCCAGCCAGAATCATCATAGATAATGGCATGTGCTTTGTTTCCTTGGAGATGTCATCCTTCTGTTTCAACTACAGAATTGTCTTATCCCATTCATCCAATTATTATCCCCAAGGAAATGGTCTAGCTGAGTCAAGTAACAAGAACTTAATGACCATAATCAAGAAAATTGTGGGTTACAATAAGAAGGCTTGGGATAGCAATATCAAATTTGCATTATGGGCCGATAGAATCACAAAGAAAAGTTCATCCATGAGGAGCCCTTTTGAACTTATTTGCAGCCTAGATGTCACCTTACCAGTCCATTTAAAGCTTCCAGTGTATTAGCTTCTCCAGACCTTCAGCTCAGATCAGGAGGCCATTCAGAACATAATAAACCAGTTGATCGAGTTAGATGAGAGTAGAAGAAATTCCCTTGACCAAAGTATCATAAACTCAGACAAGGTCAAGAGAAACTTTGATATATATACCTGACTGGGATCCTTTCAAGTAGGTGACATAGTCTTGCGTTGGGACAAATGACGGGAGAAACTTGGGAAACACGAAAAGTTCAACAGCTTATGGTTGGGGCCGTACATCATTGATGAAGTAGCAGGAATGAGTTCTTTCTATCTAAATGACCTAGAAGGAGAAAGGTTGAGCTTTCCAGTGAATGGTTTCCAGAATGTTACCACCTAATTTGTACTTGGTGGTTTTTTTATCAAGTGAGCATGGTGAATCAGACACAGATAACTTGTTCGGGCTTCAAAAGACCTTCAGTCTTGCTTCTGGGAAGATGTGTTGTACTATATCACATGTTCATACTGTCACGTCCCCATGCCTCCGACCGGAAAAGAGGACGCGATCACCGTGACGTTAACCATCTGAGCTAAGAGCCCCATGAACATATGTATGCACTAAATTACTGAAATAGAATGCTGAGAGGAAATGCATTGAATTAAAACATGCAATTAATCATCATACATAGCGAAAACCAACAACATTCAGACATGCATGCATTTAACATGTTCATCATTTACATTAACAGAAATTATGGTTGCAGAAGTAAAATGGACAAGAGCACTTATCTTGTGAATAACTTGATCCGCAACTAGCTACGTCGCTGCAACGTTCCACCCAACCATAGGCCAGCGTGCTCCTTAATCTCTCAGCAGCGCTACCACCCCCAAGCTGGGCATGATTCTCCAAGGAGTAAGGGAACTAGCAGGCTTACACATAGCCAAGGGTATACAAAACACAGCCAAGCCAACACATTTGGGTTTATCATACCATCAAGGAGTTGGGAAAGGCTCATTGCTGAGCTAGTGAGCTCATTACAGAGCCAAGAACACCTACACCAGAACTATCCTGACTTCTAAGACACCCACACACACCCAACACAAGGAATCAGTCCCTTCTCTGCTACACAGTCCCTCAGGCCCTGCATTCCCTTCCAGTGCTATTCAGGGGTTGTGGAGAAGAAAGCTAGCCATCTAGCTCCGTCTATGTGATTTCCCAGCCATCAGGTTTGTCAAGCAAAACTAAGCCCCTATCCCAGCTCCCTACACAGTCCAAAGACCAACCATTGCACTCAGGAAATCAATCAGATGTTGCATCTCAACAGGGAAAACGACTCCCCTGGGAATTATACAGTCCCAAACGTATCAGTGAGTGTAGCTCACAGCAAGGGAAAAACCACATCCTGTCCTGGGCAACAAAGCCATCGAGAAGACATACATAGACCACGCCGAGGAAGAGAAAAACACAGACTTCCCAATCCTGTGCGTGAAATGAACAGAACGACCATACCCGTCTGTGAGATAGCCAAAAATATGATTGGCCCTTCACAGCAATTCGTGGGTGAACGAGCATGACTCTCAGCTCGCTGCATCAGTCGAAAAAAACAGGAAAATTCCTATGCGTAGAGGGGAACATAAAATCGTGAGGTTCCTGTAGTAGTGAGTGCATGAAGGTTTTTCTTTCCATTAGGAAGTCAAATGTTGGGGTGGAGTGTGCGTGTGGGTGAGGACTGACAGTCCTACCACCCCACTCCCAAAGCAATTAACTGCCTCAACCACCAGTAGCCATTCTTCAATGAAAGTGGTTGGAAATAAAACAAGGTCGTGACACATGGGTTTTTCCCCATTGGCCAAGGTTTGACAAATTCCCCCCCACATCCTCATCCTTGTGAAAATCATGCCCCTTCTCAATTTAGTTGCTGTGATCGTAGCTGGTTGTGTTCATTTTAATTAAAGATGCATATTTACATGATGATAAACTTAATATCTCTGCCGCATGCCCCGATACACCTTCGGTGACAATTTTAAATCCAAAACATAGCATAACCAATCAATGGTGGGGCCTTGGCCTTTAGCTCTGCACCATGATTATTACAATATATACATCATATGCATCTAATACAACGGGGTCAAAACCGGGGTGTGACATTCCCCTCCCCCTTCAATAGCACTGTCCTCAGTGCTTACAAAATTGAACAAAATGCTACATTGGTATCACCTCACTGTTCCGCAAAATTGAACAAAAATGGATGTACCAATCACATGGCATCCTCCAGCTCCCATGTAGCCTCTTCAGGTCCGAAGTGCTCCCATTGGAACTTTACCTAACCTATGGCTCGGTTCCGGAGCATGGTGACCTTCCTGTCGAGGATGCGCATTGGCTCGATTCGAAACTCTCCCTCGGGTTCCACCTGAATCACATCCCAATTTATCACATGGTTAGGATCATGTACATATCTCTTAAGCAAAGAAACATGAAAAAAATTATGAGCTCTAGTGCTAGCAGGCAATGCAAGTCTATATGCAACTGGCCCTATTCTTTCAAGCACTTCAAACGACCCACAGTATCTCGGTGACAACTTGGCACAACTACCAAGCTTCAAGGAACTCTTCCTTGCCCTCACTCTGAGGTAAACATGATCCCCGACACTGAACTCCCTATTCACCCTATGCTTATCTGCATAGCTTTTCTATCGATCCTGCGCTACTTTCAGCTTCTGCCTGATTCTTACAACCTCTTTCTCCATCTCCTTGAGCAATTCTAGTCCAAGCACAATCCTGTTCACTGGATTGTCCTAAGTAACTGGTGTCCTACACCTTCTTCCATACAAAGCTTCATACGGACTCATCCCCAAGGATGCCTGATGTCCATTGTTATAAGCAAACTCTACCAAGTGCAAGTAATCTTCCCATTTGGTTGGTTTTTCCATTACGTACATGCGAAGCATGTCTTCAAGCACCTAATTAAATCTTTCTGTCTACCCATCTGTCTGAGGATGGTATGCAGTGCTGAAGTTTAGCTTTGTACCCAAATCTACAAATAACCCCTTCCAAAAGTTGGAAGTGAGCTTGACATCTCTGTCAGAGACTATTGCCTTAGGAAATCCATGCAATTTGAATATCTCCTTCATGAATATCCTTGCAATGTCACCAGTCTCATATGTAGACTTAACCGGTATAAAATGTGCTTCCTTAGTCAATTTGTCTACGACAACCATGATGGAGTCATGTTGTCTCCAAGTCATTGGCAATCCTGTAATAAAATCCATGGAAATAACTTCCCATTTCCATTCCAGAACTGGCAAAGGCTGCAACAAACCTGCTGGATGTTGATGCTCAACCTTTACCTGTTGACATTTCATACACCTTGAAATGTACTCGGCCATATCCTTTTTCATTCCTGGCCAAAAGTACTACTTTCTAGCTGTAGCAATCGTCTTCTGATATCCTGGGTGACCAGAATACGGAGCTTGATGGATCTCATCCATAACAACTCTCCTCAAATCTGCTACATATGGAATATAAATTCTTCCTTTTTAAGTGAGAATCCCATCTTCTTCCAATTTATATCCCTCATACCTCTTCGCAATTTGTCTTTTACCTGCTCATACAATTCATTTCCAGCAACATGATCAACAATCTGCTGCCTCAAATCTGATTGGCAAATACTGATAGATGCCACATGCATTTCCTGCACCTTCCTACTGAGTGCATCAGCTACCTTATTCTCTTTTCCCTTTATGTGCTTGATTTCAAAATCAAACTCACATAAAAACTCCAGCCATCTTGCTTGCCTAGCATTCAGAGTAGGCTGATCAAATAGATACTTCAAACCACAATTGTCTGTTCTGAGCTCAAATATCCTGCCCATCAAGTAATGTCTCCAAATTTTGAGGGCATGCACTATTGCTGCAAGCTCTAGATCATGAGTGGCATAGTTCTTCTCATGTTCCTTCAACTTTCTTGACTCATAACATATCACGTGGTTGTCTTGCATAAGGACTCCTCCAAGCCCTTGTCCGCATGCATCGGTACATACCACAAAATCTTTTTCTGGATCTGCAACTTTCAATACTGGTGCACTGGTGAGAAGACTCTTCAACTACTGGAAGTTTTCTTCACACCTCGATGTCCATTCAAACTTCGTCCCCTTCTTTTGAAAAGAAGTGATGGCATGTGCAACTTTGGAGAATCCCTCAATGAATCTCCTGTAGTATCCTGCAAGTCCCATAAAAGATCTTACATCTGTCACATTTCTTGGAGTAGGCCAATTCACAATGGCTTCAATCTTTTCAGGGTCCACAGATATACCCTCCTCTAAGATAATGTGACCCAAGTACTGAATTCTGTCTCTATAGAAGTCACACTTGCTTAGTTTCACATACAACTGATGCTCCCTGAGCAAATTCAACGTCACTCTCAAATGCTCTTCATTCTCTTTCTCATTCTTAGAGAAAACAAGAATGTCATCAAGGAAAACAAGAACAAACTTGTCCAAATACCTGCTGAAGACACTATTCATAAGGCACATAAATGTAGCTGGTGCATTCGTGAGACCAAATGGTACCACTACAAACTCATAATGTCCATACCTTGTCCTGAAGGCTGTCTTATGAATGTCTTCATCCTTGATCCTCACCTGATGGTAACCAGACCTCAATTCAATCTTAGAAAACACCTTTGCTCCTCTCATTTGATCAAAGAGGTCATCAATCCTAGGCAAAGGATATTTATTCTTCACTGTAACCTTGTTCAATTGTCTGTAATCAATACAAACTTGAGTGTACCATCTTTCTTCTTTACAAACAAAACCGATGCTCCCTAAGGAGACACACTCGGCTAGATATACTTCTTTTCCAACAACTCTTGCAGTTGCATCTTCAACTCTAGCATCTCCGGGGTACTCATCCTATAGGGTGCTTTGGACACTAGTGATGCTCCGGGCACAAGTTCAATTGTGAATTCAATGTCCCTCTTTGGAGGAAGCTTTGGAATCTCATCAGGAAACACATCCCTGAATTCCTGTAACACCTGATAGTCCTCCAACCTTGGAGTTTCATCTCTTGTTTCCTCCAAAATCTGAGATGCATACAACTGGCAACCCTTCCTACAGAACTTCTTTAATTGCATTTCTGAAACTTGCCGTACTCAAATCACCTTTGGAATGCCTTTCACAACTACTAGGTTTCCTTCTTCATCCATGCATTCGAAAGTCTTATTGTAGCAATCAAGCTTCACCCTGGGAGCTTCTAACCAATCCATTCCAATGAGAACATCATAGGAACCAAGTGGTAGAACATTCATATCTACACACGTGACCAATCCATTCATGACCAATGGACATTTCTCTACCACTTCACTAACCTTTCTCTTAGTTCCAATGTCTAGTTGAACTAACCAAGACTTTCTATGCTTTACTTTCTTAAAAGCACAATTCTCCACTACTCTAGGGGTAATGTAACTATGCGTAGAACCAGGGTCAATCAAAACAGAAACAGATTGCTCAACAATCTTACCTGCTACTTCAACTACAGTTGACTGGTGATCTGCTTGACGGTCCTCCAATGTTGCGTAGATCCTAGGAACTACCCTTGCTACTTGACCCACTGTTTCTACTTCTTGAACATTATAAGTTGGCCTTGCACTCTCATTCTCGAGTGGACAATTTCTGCGCATGTGGGGTCCTCCACATTTCCAACATTGAAGTGGACCTCTATTCTATTGTGGATCCTTAGGCTTTTCTCCTGTCACTCCAACTGGTTTACTCGTAGCTTGGGATGGCTGCTTCTGCTGATTCCTGAAGCTAGAAGGTTTGAAACCTTTCTTCCTTTGGTCAAACTTATCATTCTTCTTGTCTCTCCATGCCTTATGGTAATCTGGCTTACCTTTGCTTCGCTCATAGCAATACTTAGCTTTTCTTATTGCTTCTTCAAGAGTTCTAGGTTCATAAAACTCAATTCTTTCTTTGTAAGACTGAGGTAATCCACTCAAAAAACGTTGGACCTTCAACTTTTCATCTCTGATGTATCGAACATACCTCAACAGCTCCAAAAACTTATTTGCATACTCTTCCATGGTCTGTTGTCCCAACCTCAACTCATGGAACTCCTTAATCTTGTCATCATAATACCTGTCAGATAGGTATTTCTGATTGAAATACTTCTTGAACTGTTTCCACTTCATTTTCCTTTCACTGATCCTCTTTACCTGCTTAAAGTGTTCCCACCAAATGGATGCTCTTCCATTCAGATTGAATATGGCAACTCTTGCCTTCATGTTTCCTAAATAGTCATGCACTTGAAATTACTTCTTTATCCCAAGAAGCCAAGCCTCAGCCTCTTGTCCAGTCTTTACCTCACCATCGAATGTAGGAGGTTTAGCGTTCTTAAATTCATCTCGAGAGCGATCCCTATGGTGTGTCTTTCTTTTCTTCAGAATCAGACGATCCACTAGAAGTCCTTCTCCTTCTCCTGGTATTGCTCTTACTACCTTCTGGTCTTGCTGTACCTCTTCCAAAGTCTATCTTTCTCTGCAAGTCTGTCAAAATCTGCAACATAGCAGCATTCAACTGATGTTGCTCTTCCTGGGCTTTGATCAGGCTTCTCATGGTAGCTGCAACATCTGACGGTGTCCCCTGGAATCGCCTTCCATTGGACTCAATGTCATCATTTCGATTACAGACATTTTCTCCCATGGCATCTTCTGCTTGCTCATAAGAATCCCGAGCATCATACCCATCATGGGTTCTCATAATGAACCACCACTTACTTGTCAAACTGCTCTACCCAGAATACTTCCCTTGAAAGTGACTATGATTCTGCAAACGTGTTAATAACACAAATGTTAGATCCATAGCATTGATATAAACCAGCATTACTTACCTTCTCCTAGAATAGTCATAAAGAACAAGTTTTCCCAACACAAGATTTATTCATCAAAGAAAGTCTATCTGAGGGGGATGACGGGGGTCAAGGGGGCTTTCGCGCAATCTGGCGCATAAGATCGCTGCCACTTTTCTCCTTCTCAACCCTAAAATTTCACTGAAAAACCACTGAAAATTCCTCTGAAAAACAGCTGAATTTTCCTTTGTTCAATCGGGTCTCTTCCCCAATTCTTATTCCGCAGAATCGGCTCCTCTTCCCAATTATTCTTTCGTAGAATCGGCTCCTCTTCCACTATTTCTTCCACAACGGCGGCTCTGGGAACCACTAATTATTCCGCAACGTCAGCTCACGAAACGCTTTCTCTTCCGAGCGGTGTCGGCAGTCTTTCTGATCGGAAGACTTAATGCTTTCGCTTCTGCAATGGTGGCTCGCGAAACACTTTCCCTTCTGATTCCTTCCTTAAAGAAATTTTTAGCTTCGGGCGTCGGCGGTATTTTGGATTGGCAGCCTTAATGCTTTCGCTTCCACAACGACGACTGTTTACTTGGAATAATTTTTAAACTTTCTGCGGCGTCGGCGGTCTTTCTCATCGGCTGGCTAATGAATTTGGCTTCCACAATGGCAGAACGCCAAACCACTATTTCTTCCGACGTTTCCTTCCAACGGCTTCTCCGTCGGGCAGGCTTTCGCCTAACTCCTCCGCAACGGCGGAAGTCTTTCCACCTAACTCTTCCGCAATGGCGGAAGTTAACTCCGTTAATTGTTCCGATGCGGAGCACTTAGTCAAATTTTCATGGCTTTCTCCAAACTGTTCCAGCGTCGGTGTTCTTCATCATCGGAAGCCTTAGGGCTTTTGGCTTTTGCAACAGCAGAAGTTCCTTCCGCTAAATCTTCCGCAATGGTGGAACACTTGGGACAAAATTTTCCGCGGTTCTCTTCGACTACTCCATCGGCATGCTTCCACCTAGCTCTTCCGCTATGGTGGAATTCAATTCTGCTAATCCTTTCGCCACAGTGGAAGTCTTTTCCACTTAATGCTCCGATGAACCACTGTTCAAACACTTAGAAATTTTTTGGAATTTCTCCATTCATCCACTGTCATCAAATTTCCTGATTGCTGCTGTTCTACTGAACATAGAAGGTAATTATACCCTTTGTCACTGCATCCTTCATGGCCCATAGAGGCCCATTGTTGCAACATGAAGCTCTGATACCATACTGTCACGTCCCCATGCCTCCGACCGACAAAGAGGACGCGATCACTGTGACGTTAACCATCTGGGCTAAGAGCCCCATGAACATATGTATGCACTAAATTACTGAAACATAATGATGAGAGGAAATGCATTGAAGTAAGACATGCAATTAATCATCATACACAATGGAAGCCAACAGCATTCAGACATGCATGCATTTAACATGTTCATCATTTACATTAACAGAAATTATTGTTGCAGAAGTAAAATGGACAAGAGCACTTATCTTGTGAATAACTTGATCCGCAACCAGCTACGTCGCTGCAACGTTCCACCCAACCATAGGCCAGCGTGCTCCTTAATCTCTCAGCAGCACTGCCACCCCCGAGCTGGGAATGATTCTCCAAGGAGTAAGGGAACTAGCAGGCTTACACATAGCCAAGGGTATACAAAAAACAGCCAAGCCAACACAGTTGGGTTTATCAGGCCATCAAGGAGTTGGGAAAGGCTCATTGCTAAGCTGGTGAGCTCATTACAGAGCCAAGAACACCTACACCGGAACTAGCCTGACTTCTAAGACACCCACACACACCCAACACAAGGAATCAGTCCCTTCTCTGCTACACAGACCCTTAGGCCCTACATTCCCTTCCAGTGCTATTCAGGGGTTGTGGAGAAGAAAGCCAGCCCTCTAGCTCTGTCTATGTGGTTTCCCAACCACCGGGTTTGTCAAGCAAAACTAAGCCCCCATCCCAGGTCCCTACACAGTACGAATACCAACCATTGCACTCAGGAAATCAATCAGCTGTTGCAGCTCAACAGGGAAAATGACTCCCCTAGGAATTATACAGTCCCAAATGTATCAGTGAGTGTAGCTCACAGCAAGGGAAAAACCACAGCCCGTCCTGGGAAACAAAGCCATCGGGAAGACATACATAGACCACGCTAAGGAAGAGAAAAACACAGAATTCCCAATCATGTGCGTGAAATGAATAGAATGACCATACTCGTCTGTGAGACAGCCAAAAACGTGATTGGCCCTTCATAGCAATTCATGGGTGAACGAGCACGGCTCTCAGCTCGCTGCATCAGTCGGAAAAACCAGGAAAATTCCTGTGCGTAGAGGGGCACAGAAAATCATGAGGTTCCTGTAGTAGTGAGTGCGTGAAGGGTTTTCTTGCCATTAGGAAGTCAAACGCTGGGGTGGAGTGTGTGTGTGGGTGAGGACTGACAGTCTTGCCACCCCACTCCCCACGGGGACTTCACTTAGTGAACCTCTCACATAGCATGTACGATCGTGGGATATTGAAGAATACCCTTAATTTCTAGAGATATTGACCCAAACTCTTTTTGTTGAAACCCCCTCCCAATACTTAAAACCTCCTCCCCACCCCTTTTTATACCTTAATCCTTATAAACCACCCTACCCTCCCCCACATTAAACCCCTCATCCCCCCCAATACCTGCAATATATTGGTTCAATTTTTGATAATTTTAAAACCCACAATATGAACTAACATGATAGGATATTGGTCAACAAATGAAGACCCTGTGCCACTCCCAAAGCAATTAACTTCCTCAACCACCAGCAGCCATTCTTCAATGAAAGTGGTTGGAAATAAAACAAGGTGGTGACACATGGGTTTTTCCCCATTGGCCAAGGTTTGACAAATTCCCCCCCCCAACATCCTCATGCTTGTGAAAATCATGCCCCTTCTCAATTTAGTTGCCACGATCGTAGCTGGTTGTGTTCATTTTAATTAAAGATGCATATTTACATGATGATAAACTTAATATCTATGCCACATGCCCCGATACACCTTCGGTGAAAATTTTAAATCCAAAACATAGCATAACCAATCAATGGTGGGGCCTTGGCCTTTAGCTCCGCACCATGATTATTACAATATATACATCATATGCATCTAATGCAATGGGGTCAAAACCGGGGTGTGACACATACCGCATGGGGGAATTGTAATAAATGTTTTAGCATGATAGTGTCTATAAAAGACTCGGTCTCTTAGACTTTATTTGTCAATCTGATCAGCCCAGGGTGGTTTTTCCCTTGGTTATTATTCGTTGTTGAATAAACGACTGATAATTTCTGAGTTTTTCACTCCATACCTCCAAAGTTGGGGTGGTCGGCTTGGCATTTAGGCCTATTGAGGTTATTAGAGTCTATGTGTCAATGTATAAACATGCTAGGCATCATGGTCAAGTCATATGAACATGTCCAAGTCCCCCTAGGTTTTTTCAACTTTTTTAAATTTTTTATTTTTTCAGTGTTTTTTATTAAAATTTAATTTTCCCAACTTAGGCTATTTTTTAATAGTTTAATTGGAAAAATTGGTTTTGTAATAAAAGTAGGAAAAATAATCAGTTTTATTCATGTAGGTGCTCATTTTCAAGCTAAGAGCACCATGTAAACCCATGGACCCACATTTTTCAGCTTTTGAGTGATTCTTCATCACTCTGGTCAGAAAAATCCAAAAATTCAATTATTGTTTATTTTAATTAATAAATTGAGGAATAATTGAGCAAATCCAAAATTCTAGAATAGTGGATTCTCAGCCGATTTAATTGAAATCAGTTAGATCTGGACTAGATTGATTGGATCTGACAAATCCTTGACTGAAGGAGGTGATCTAGATAGATCCAGAGTTGATCTTCAACATCCTTTCTGGGGAATTGTGCCCTCTCTCTCTCCTCCACACGTGTGGGCTCTCCTAGAAGCTCTGTGGACTGATGTGTCAGTTTGTGGGTTGATGTGTCAGCTCAATCAGCCCCCCGATTGATAAGTAACCTTAGTTTAGCTTCATATCAACATTGATTGACTCTCCCTCAGCTACAGTGGTCTGTCTCCTTGGGATTTGCCCCCCCTTGGGCTGGATCTCTTATTTTTTGTATAAATAAAGCACAGGATGCCTCTTCCAAGTTAGTTAGAGATGGATTGAGGAGCTATTTCCATTGTAATACTACTATATTTTGTGAATAAAGAAGCTTTGGAGGCTATACCATTTAGTGTATGTGTTTGTGTGGATTCCCAGTGTCATGCTGCTAATCTGGTAACTGCAATTTCTTTCCAATTTCTGTGCTACTTTTGTTTTCTGGCTTTCAAGATTTGGTTGACTCAATTAAGGGTGTAAAATAGGCAAGTTATATTGCTTGCTCTTGTTTATCCATATTATGTATTCTCAAGAATTTCAGTTATTTTCTTAAATAATATTATTTTTGCATGAGCTTTCATTTTTGTTACTTTATACATCTATATCCAGATCTCATGAGGTGTTGTGTAGGCTTGTGTTATCTAGTTGCAGGTTCTCGATTGGATGAAGGTGTGCATCAAGATTGACGCCATTCCTTATCCAATAAGCTCAAGACTCTATCCCTCAGCGCTCCACAAAAGGGCCTCCTTTCAGCTTGGTTCCATTCAAGTAACGAGTCGACCTTCTCTCCTCTTTTTCTCCTTTCTTTAAAAAATTAATATTTCGATTACCTCTTATGATTAGATCCAGTACTAAGAATTGAATATATATTGTCAGATATAGTTCATAAGAGTCTTGCTTCTTAGATCTGTAATTTCATAAAGATAGATCTAGGTGTAGGAATTTCCTTTTTTGCAAGTAGCTAAATCATAGATCTAAAGCTTGCTCGTAAGGTAGTTTTTTTTTTCATTCTTTAAAGATTTAAATTCTGCAAGAAAAGTGCATATATAATTGGCTTCCCAAACAGAAAGCCAATACCCCAAGGAAAGATTGCTTTCCTTGGTTCCTTTTTGCAAAACTAGATTAGCCCCTTTTAACAATTTTTTACTTAGTCTTTTTTCGGTAACTAGCGTGGTGACCCAAAACACTTTTAAAGTGTTTTTGGTCACATTTGATTTTAATTACTTGCTTTTTTTTAGAAGTTTTACCAAAAAAGAGAAGGAGTCTCTGCCCATTTTCCGACTCTTGGGCGAACCAGAGCTTCCTGAAGGCTTCCCCCACCGTTGTGATTTTAGTTTAGCTTGTTACAAGCTTGTTGTAAGCCTTTGGATTCTAGGTAACAAGGAACAAAGTGCATAATTTAGTTTTCTGATATTTTAACGAATAATAATAAAAATAATCATTTCGAGTAGGCTCTTTCGAGCCCACTGCCCATCCCCCCAGGGGGGATCCGCGTCTGTTTCACCTTTTTGCATTTTTTCCTGTTTTTGTTCTATATTAGTCTTGTTATGCAGGATTGTATACTTTGATAACATTTTTCATTATTCCATATTCTAATTTCAGAATTAATCATACTACTTACCCCAAGACTTCCCAATTTACCCGCAAGGGGAAGGAGATGCGTGGTAGGATTAATTAGAAAACCGAAATTGTGTATCTTTGATTATTTTTTCATTAATTATTTCATTAGCTATAATAAAATTAACCCCTATTTGATTCCCCTATTGAGATCCACTCGGATTGAAAGAGGTTCCTGGAGGGTTTTCGTTTTAACAAGAACACCTATCTTAAAATTAACTAAAAATAATGAAGACTCGAGTGTGTATGCTTTGTACTTGGATGCGGTTAGTCTGATCAGTCAAACTACATCAAAAGCACTTGAGTGACTAGAATAATTAGGATTCACTTTTCCCAAATTGACAAACCATCAGGCGAAAATCCAATGTCTCGATCAAACCATTACGGTGGCAAAATACCCAAAGGAAGCGGGAACTCTTGAAAAGTGACCTCGGGGCGCCGATCTCTGTTACACCTTCAAGCGAATTATGAACAACAACCTCAGAGACTCCATTCATCCCACATACTCCTCGTGGGTAGCCGTGACGGTTTAGTTTTGGACATACTTCAAGTACCCCTTGGGTATATCTGGAGTCCCCTCGCCTAAGTTAAATTACTCATCTTCACATTAATTTAAAATTAACCAAGATATAATTGCACAACATTTATTTCAGCACTCGCAAGAATTCTATATTTTTGACTCCATTTTTGGAACTGGTCAACTGTTTATTTCTTTCAATCTATATGCGATTGTGTGTCATTTCGTGCTTACTTGTGATTATCTTATCTGGTTATTTGTTGTTCACAATTGTTAAGTCAAAACTCCTAAAAAACATACTCTTTAATACCATCATCATACTAAATAATTTTTCCCCAGTAACTTAATAGGGTTTACCCCCCTTGGCTTCATTAGGAGTTGAGCCTAAATGGAGGAGTCAAGAACAAAGTGACAACCTTGACTTGAGACTTGCGCCCAAGGACACACTGAGTGGATTGAATATTTTTGCCACGTGACCCAGGTGTGTGAAAGGCGACACATGTTGGACTGGAGATGAGGGCTTGATTTTCTTGACAAACTTGGTGTATTTGGAAGCCACACAGACAGAGCTAGAGGGTTGGATTTGTTCTCCACAACCCATAAATAACACTGGAAGGGAGGTCAGGGCCTGAGGGACTGTGTAGCAGAGAAGGGGCTGATTTCCTTGTGTTGGGTGTGTGTGGGTGTCCTAGAAGTTAGACTAGTTCTGGTGTAGGTGCCCTTAGCTCTTCAATGAGCTCACCATATTAGCATTTAGCCTTTCCCAGCTCCTTAATGGCCTGATAATCCCAACTGTGTTAGCTTTCCTGGTTTGTTGATGGCCTGATAAACCCAACTGTGTTGTCTTGGTCTATGTTTTGTGTATCCTTGGCTATGTGTAAGCCTGCTTGTTCCTTAATCCTTGGGGAATCATGTCCAGCTCAGGGGTGGCAGCATTGTTGAGAGATTAAGGAGCATGATAGCCTATGGTTGGGTGGAACGTTGCAGTGACGTAGCTGGTTGTGGGATGAATCCTTTATAAGATAAGTATTCTTGACCATTTCATCTTCGCACTTATATTTATTGTTTAATGAATGATGACAAACATGTTGAATGCTTGAATGTATGTTTGCTTCCGCTGTGTATATGAATTATTATGCATCTTAGTAGGTTTTATGTTGTAATAATTTTTATTTTAGTTTATATGTATGTACATGTTCATGGGGCTTTTAGCCCAGATGTTTAATGACACTGTAGCATCCTCTTTGTCGGTTGAAGGGTCAGGGACGTTACAGACAACCTCTGTCGACACATCTGCGAATCAGAGAAACTGTGTCCTCCACCTGGGCCTCCACCACTTCAATCCTTCATCTCTTGACAGCAAGCTCACAAGCAAAGGAAAGCTTTGGAAGAACACAAAGTGCTCCAAGGGACAAAGGGATGCAGATTCAAGTATAAGATCCGGCAACAATGGACTATAGTTTTCTTGCTCTTCAATTCCTCCTCTTTCAATGTATCCAAAGGGTTCCTTATATAATGCTTGAATGGGGTAATGGAAGGTCAAATACGAGTGATCTCAAGGCATATGGAAGGCCAAGAGACAATTGACTCGGATCCACATCATGGAAAACTCCAAAACTATTTGGCCCTTTGCACACATCCCGATGTACGCAGTTTTAAGGGTCAAATCCGTGTATAAACGCGAGAATAGGTTTAAAAGTCGCATATAGAAAATAATGCATGTTTTTAGGGATGATCTTGGAAACATAAAAGGTACAAAAATGGTCCATGGGTTCTGTTAGTGCCAGAAATTGTTCTCTGACTACTAGAAGAACAAGCCAACACAATCTCAAATAAAAAGAAAATAAAATTGGTTTTAAGTGTTTTGGTTTTTAAAACTTCATCAAAAAGGAGTAAATAAACATCGACAAGCTAACACAGAACTGAATCATGCAAGTTGGATAAACTGGGGATCAAAAACATCCCAATAAGCCATAAACATTACAAATGAAATACTAATTCCACCCACAGGCTACAAGCATTTACATGAATAAACCTTTAAATAGGAAATGAAATTGTAGATTAAGTAATCAACCGGATCAAAAATGAAAAAGCATGACAAGTAAAATGGCTTATTAGTTTACATGTAATCAATAACATTCATCCACTTACATAAGAGTTATAAATGCTAGCTTGAGAAATCAAAGCTCCAAAAGCCTCTTCTTGAGTGAAAAATCCCACTCCAAAACTGTATGTTTGTCTTACTTTTATCATTACAAAGGTAAATTAGTTCCATAAATACCTTCTAGGTCAAAATTTGAAACAGTTACATCAATTAGTTACATGATAACTCAAAATCATTAAAGACAATTAACCCAAAAATAGCAAATCGGATTTGGAGAAATTTGGTGATTTTCTGAAAATTTGGGTCTCAAAGATGCCTTCATATCTATCGTTATGGGACACCTGTGCAAAACATGAGAGAGGTTGTGTTAAGGGAGTATGTTAGGAACAAAAACCTCTCTTAGTTCTTAAAAATTCCCCTTCAATTAATCGGAATACATGCTCGAAATTTGTGACTAAAACAAGAAATTATTAATTAATTCAAACCCTGAAAATAGGTCACAAAGATGAAATTGAATCTCTCAAATGATAATATCTATTGAAAAATGGAGATATGTTTTTTTGCATGAGTCTATTTTTGAAAAAAAACTATTTTTGTTTTCCATAATTTGTTTCCATCACCTCGTAATCTGCTCCCAATGATAATGACAAAAACAGAAAAAACAGAGCTGCTACAAGAATCTCCTCATGAAAATATTTGACGAAGGACTAAAAAATGAGCGTTAGATTATAAATAAAACTTGGAATAAACTTTTATTATAAGTTTTTTAAAGCTTAAAGATATACATATTAACTAATAATCCCAAAAGACAAACCTTAAAACTAAATTAAAGAAATAATTCAACCATTAAAAGCATTAAAATCAACAAAAAATACTGATTGTCAAAAGTTCTTAAAATCAACATAAAATGTAAAATCATTTTAAACCAACGGTTGAAAATTAAGACAAAAAGAATAGATAAACTAAGAACAAGATCTAGTTATGACATTTGGCTCTTGCTGCGGGATGAATTCCTCCTTGTGAGGCTTCAAGAACCTGTAGACCTTGTGCCTTATTCATTGGGTGATAGAGTCATTTACCAAATCTCTGCAACTTTCTCAAACTCTGAACATAAACCTCTGAAATGAAAAAATACTGCTACAAACCAGCATACAAAGAATCGACATGCTCATATAGCGAGATTATTCTACTATTTACTCCTACTTCTAATAAGAGGAAACAACCCAATCAAGTGTAATGATACTTCCAATGAAACCAAAAAACCATTTGACTGAGAATCATAATTCCATGCATACTACTATTTGAGAAGACCCACTAAAGATGTGATAAATGCAATAAAGAGTCTATAGGCAGCTGATAATTATGAATGGAAATAGGAAGTATGTGAAAAGTTGGAGCATTAGAAACCTTTGAAAAATACAACTCCATTCAAGAAGCCACGGGATCATGAAATTTCCGATTTAAAACTTCAATGTCTTCATTATATTCATCATAAATGGAAGCATTATCTTCCTCTCCATTGTTGTTCTTTTTAAACTTTGGATCAAGAATGGAAACTAAGGGCTTTTCAAACTGCTTCTCAACCTTTAAATAAAACCCTTGATCAAAACTTGAAAAAATAAAATTCTAAAAGTGACCATAAGTCAAGAATGGAAACTTATTTATTATATCAATAGTAATAGGTTTAAGAGCAGCAAATTCTTCTTCATAACATGATAATATCATAGAAGGAACTAAGAAATTTCTCCTATAATCCACTGAAAGTATATTATCATCGAAAAAGTCAGCAAACTGATATGAAGAATCAACACAAGCGTCATTTATATCCTTGTTCATATGAAAATCTGAAAATGATGAAGAAAACTGTCTTAAATATGAATGATACATACGTTCTTCTTCCTATTCATAAGCTTGTATATCTTCAACATGATCCTAATTTCGAATCATTTTGCAAGCTCGGATGTTCTCCTCCACTCCTTTTGCATCCTCAAACAATTGTCTTAAAGATGATGATTTCCTTTTGTTGAGGCCTGGAAATTCGCAGGCGACAACAGTAAGGGATTCGCCCCAATCAACGTTCCCAACTAGCCCGTTGATTGTTTGGTATAGGGAATCCGTCCGGTTTGTGGTCCGGCTACCGTAGGTCAAGCAACAAAACAAAGGTTTTACCGGTTGCAGCCCGGTCCACCGAGTTTTTTGCAATTTTTTTTTGACTTAATGTATGATATGCAAGTGCCTAACTAACAATGCAGGGTGCTAAAGATGCAAGGAACAGTCACAATGTGATGCACAGGTTCTTACCTCTCGTCTTAAGATTCACAAGCACCTAAAACACATACAACATAACACAAAGTAAACTAACAACCTAAACTATCCCTAGGGAGCAGAATTATCATTCATTGGTGAGTAATACATTTTGTATGTGCATTATGAAGAGTTACAGATAGCTGATACTTCATTCAAGACACATGAACAATTATAGATATTTAAACAACCAAATAGCCGATTATTTTATGAACAACATTTATTACTCATAGTGGAAGACATCCCAAAAAATACTGAAGAACACTCAACAAGAACATAGGTCCAGGAAGTTAAATACTCTCACAGTAAATGAAACACGTCTGAAAACTAAATAGTTCCTCTTCAACCTTATTCATTGAGTCGCATTGATACATTCCACATTTCACTCTCTCCAGCAGGAAAAATTGCAGTTTCCTTTGCAAAACGAAGTAGTTCCTCTTACAAGTAAACATTTACAAAATTTTCCCAGGAAAAAGCCCTATCTCATTCCTACTTTCAAATATTTAAACTATAATTACAAAGCGTTTCGTTTTCCCCAGACGCGTGATCTTTAATTTCCTCTAACGCTTCGCATTCCTTGTTTGTATGTAATCATGGACCACTTGGTAACTAATTACTTCTTGGGCTCGCGCCGTTATAGCTCCCATTTTTGTCTTCTACTCCCCTGGTTCTCCTGGCAATCCCTCCGATTTCAGTTATATTCTTGCCAAACGGTCTGTCTTTCTCAGCACCACGGTAGAGTACTTAATCTCCTCAAACCTGCCTACCATCAATCGACCAGCATCATTCAAAACAACAAATATTATTGATTAAATGACTATTACACAAGGAAATGGTGAGACGCACCATCTATGGGCCTGAAAAACCTAGCCTACGGCAGTCAACAGGAAACACATTGGTGGGAAAACTTAAAATCGACAATCGGGAGGAAATAACATCGAAGTCCAAGGGGCTTTCCCAGCCACAACGGTGGAAGAAACCCAAATCACGGATAAGCGACATGCGTGCAAGAGAGGCTGTAATCGGAAGTCGGAAGGATTTGAACTTCGGAAACCAAAAGACTTGGAGAGCCGCAACGGTGGAAAAGCGAAAACTAAAGCCATGCGATGCAATTCGGACGTCGGACGGATTTGCGTTTCAGAAGACAAAAGGCTTTTCCATCTGCAACGACGGATGAGACACGACTTCATTCCCATGACTAAATAGGTTAAAACGCATCGACCATCGGCGCTTTCACACTTCGGAAGCTAAATTGCTTTAGGAGCCGCAACGGTGGACGGGAAACGGTTCGAACTTCTGATCAAAACAATGAAAAAACTAAGTGCTTCAGTCAACTTCAAACATCCAACAATTGCGACCTCAGTAGAGACAACTGGTTTGATCAATAAACAAAACAATCTTAACAGCTAGGGCTCACCATAAACTTCAGCGCAATAAAAAACCAGACCTTGGTCAAGAGTCAAGCTTTGTAGTCATTTAAATATTGAAACACATGCCAACAACTCCAAGGATTCAAAGATTAAAACAAAATCATGAGGAGGGGTCCCGAATTTAAGAAAATTGGGGAGAAAAGTTGCAGCTGCAAAAACTGGCGATTGCCTGGTTAACCTAGATCTCTGGGAGATCAACCTTTGAGTGACAGACTGTTTAACAAGAAAAAAGAATCATATTGACTTCTTCCAGCAATATGGATTTCTTAAATGACAGCAGTGTGTACCCTTAATCATTGATGATAGTCCAATTAGGGAGAGTGGAAACCAAAATCGTCAAGTCCAGATAACTATGCTGAGGCCGGAGGATGAATTTCATTATTACCTTTGTCTTCAGGTGGCTAAAAGCTTTGGACACCACAGGATTGGAGCATATGGTAAACAAAAATATTCGTTTGTTCCTCATTCCCATGCCATTTTCACACTTTTCTTGTGCTTTCAGACTTTTGTCCTATTTCATATGAGTTTGCTCACATTCCTTTCTTACTGAATTTTGATTCAGGATCCTCTATCCCATAGTATCCTTTTGTGTGAGTGGTGTACTTCAAGTTTCAGCTCACGGACGGAGAGGATCTTTTGGCAATTCAGTACTTATGATTCAGCTCCTGCTTTGATTTATGATTCTTTCATAGGAGTTTTTGACTCTTTATTTGCCTTTTGGCATTTGTTTCTTGGCATGGGATCATTTATATTTAATACACTGTTCACTTTGCTCCTTTCCATGGGTCCTTTGCTGTTGCTCCTTAGAACATTTTAAATGTGACGTGGATGGAGCCTCGACATAGTACCCCAGACTCCTCGAATCTGGTTTATTTCACAGGGGTTAAGTAGGACTTCAATGCACATAGAGTTCTTCGAGAAAACTGCTATACTGGAAGAAATTCTTTCATATAAATTAGCAACACATAGTCTGACACCAAAACGTTTATCAAACTCAAAAATTTCGGATGTATTCCATGCAACCGCAGGTTTGCTCCCTTTATTGAAATCAACGAAACAAGCTAGAATGAAATCAACAAAAGCAAACTAGAAACATGAATCAAAAGACAGCTAGGAGTATTATTTATGTATAAGACAAAAAAAATCAGACAGACTCAGGAAAAATAAGGTTTGAGAACCAAACTATTTACTGGTAGGTTCTCCTCCCACCCCTGCAGATCTTGCAACTTGTAGGTGGAAGGACAAAGCTTGGATGCAATCTGAAAAGGGCCTACCCACAACTACTGGAATTTGGTATGCTTTCCTTTCTCATCATGGGGGTGGTCCCATTTGAGGAATAAGTCTCCCACTTCAAAGTCTTTTGTCCTAGCTTTATGCTTGTCAAACCATCTCTTAACTGACTCTTGTTGTTGCTTAAAGAGTTCTTTGGCTTTTGAACTGGCTTCTTTAGCTTTCAGGAGATTATATATTCTTATTTGTAAAACTTCATCATCTGACCCCCTAGACTCCTGAGCTAGAATGGAAGATGGTAGCATGATATTGGGAGGAAGGATGGCCTCTTTACCGTATACAAGGGTATATGGGGACACTCCAATTGCAGACTTAGGGGTGACTCTATCAGCCCAAAGGGCATTTGGTAAGGTTGAGTGCCAACTCCTCTGGTTTTCTATGACAATCTTCTTCAGAATTCTAATGAGGTTTTTATTAGAGGATTCAGCCAGGCCATTCCCTTGCGGATAGTAATTAGCAGAATAATGCAATTTTATCCCTTTATCATGAGCAAATGCAGTCAATTTAATTGATGAAAAGTATTTAGCATTATCAAATACTAACGAAACTGGAACTCCAAACCTGGTCATGATATGATCTTGTAGGAAGCTGATGACTTTGTCTTCATTTATCTTGCGCAGTGGGATAGCTTCGACCCAGCGAGTGAAATAATCAGTCGCAGTAAGAATGTACTTGTGCTATAGGGATGAATTTGGCTTTATTTCTCCAATAATTTCCAGCCCCCATTGCTCAAATGGTTCCGTGATCATCACAATATTTAGGGGCGCTGCTGCTTTAGGCTGTCTTCCACCACACCTTTGGCAAATATCACACTTTTTGATGTGTGCGTGTGCATCCTTGAAGAGTGTAGGCCAGTAATAACCAGCTCTGAGGACCTTGTGGGCTGTAGTGTCCCCTGAATAATGTCCCCCAGCTGGACCATCATGCAATTCAGACATTACTTTCTTAGCATCTTCTTTCTCCAAGCATCTCAGAAGGACTCCATCGTAGTTTTTCCTGAATAGTATTCCTTCAACAAGTTGATAGGAGGCTGATTTAAGACGCAACGCTCTTCTTTGCTTGGAATTCCAATGTTCCGGCAGCATCCCTGACTGTAAGTAATGTACAAGGTCTCTATACCAAGACTCGGGAGCTGTAAACAAAGGGCATACATCCATTATATGTAATTCAGCATCATCTTCCCAGGCTTGTTCTTCATTGTTCCCACTTTTAGTCATCAATTTGCATAACCCTTGACCTTTAACTATAGAGGCTGGCTTGAATTCAAGGTCGTACTCTTGAAGAGCTATTACCCAGTTGCCCCTCCTTTCTCCTAACTCTTTCTGTATGAGAAGGGATCTTACAGCTGGGTAGGGGACTATTACCTTGGTTCGATTCTTTAACATATAAGGCCTGAATTGCTTCACTGCCTTAAACACTGCATAAGCTTTATTATCAATGGCCGGGTAATTTAACTCAGCCTCCTGTAGACCAGTCCTCATAAAGGCGATTGGGAATTCCTCCCCCCCATATTCCTTTTGCGTGAGTACAGCTGCCAACGAATCATCGGATGCAAATGTATACATAATAAAGTCTTAATCAAAGTCGGGGCTTTTCAAGGAGGGAGCATGTGCAACAACAATTTTAATTTTGCTGAAAGCATCCTTCTCAATATCAGTCCACTTAAATTGTGCATTTTGTTTGACCATCTGCTGTAGTGGTTTGATAGTCTGAGCGAAATCAGGCACAAACCTTCGTACAAAATTTATGGTTCCCATAAACGATTGCATTCCTTTTTTATTATGGGGCATGGGAATTTGTTCAATGGCCTTAATTATTTCTGGGTCTATAGATATACCCTTCTTTGAAACTATATGCCCCAGTAACTTTCCCTCAGTGACGACGAACATGGACTTCTTAGGATTGAGGGAGATGCCATATTTCCGACAGCGTTCGAAAATTTGCTTTAGGTGAAAAGCGTGCTCTCCTCTTTTCTTCGAGAATATTGTAATGTCATCAAGGTACACCACAGTGCTTCGTCCAATTAGTTCACGGAAATCTATGTCTATAGCTCTCTGAAATGTCACTCCATCATAATCAGTCCAAAGGGCATCCTTCTATAGGCAAAAGTTCCCCATTTTGTCCTGAACATTGTCTTTAATCTGTCTTGTTCAGCTACCAACACTTGATTGTAGCCAGAGAACCCGTCTAATAATGAAAATAGTTCAGAACTTGAAACCATTTGTAGCAGCTGCTCCATGGGTGGCACGGGATAGTTATCTTTATCCGATGCGCGGTTTAAGTTCCTGAAATCCACACACAGTCTAATTTCTCCTGAATTCTTTCTAACCGGTACCAGATTTGATACCCACTCAGAGTGTCTGACTTTAAAAATGATTCTAGCATCCAACAATTTCTTTACCTCACTCTGAATCAGCGATTCCAGTTTTGGATGCATTTTCCTCAAGGGCTGCTGATATGGCTTGACTCCCGCCTTGATGGGAACAACGTGCTTGATGATGCTGGTATCATATGTCTTTAACTCTTGGTATGTCCAGGAAAAGACATCTTTTTATTGTTTAAATAGACTGATGAACTTGTCTCTTTCTGTCGGCAAACAACATTTGCCGAGATTCATGAACTTAGGTGCCGTTTCAGTCCCCAAATTTATCAGATCGAACTGTAGAGTTGAGCTGTGAGTCTTCACGTTGGCGGGTCTCCTAAACTTTTCATTCAAGTCAAACATCTTTTCTAACATTCTGACCCATTTAGGGATAAAATTATCAAATTTCATCTCGGTCTGGTGTTCTTCATCATCAATAATCGCTCCTTTGAATACCTCGTCATTTGTTAAATATTCTATAATTTGCTGGTCATCATCGAACACACGTAGGTTGGTAATCATATCAGGTACTGAAGGCCTGAAAATAAATTCAACAGTACATCAATTATTTGAGGGTACGAGCCTAGCGGCCGAAGTAGCTAATAAGTCAGTTGCTGCGTTTTTAATTCTTGGGATTGAAATAATGTTAAATGCATTAAAACACATAAGAAGGTTCATACCTCATTTTGGTAAGCTTTTAAGTGAGGAGAAACACAGTGGATTTGATTCCGGATTTGTTTCACAATAATTTCAGAATCCCCAAAAACTTTTAAATTACTTACCTTCAAGTCAATCGCTTTCTTAAGTCCCTGCACCAGTGCTTCATACTCAGCTGTATTATTAGTACATTCAAACTCTAATCTACATGAAAGGAAATGTTTATTCTTCTGTGGGTCAATTAGGACACAGTTGGCCCCTGGCCCTTGTAATGTCTTAGAGCCATCGAAAAATAAAGTCCAAAAATCATTAACTACTGAAAATGAATCTACTCCTACTGCTAAGTCTACTATTTTACAATCAATCTCGCCAGCCTGCGAGAATCGAAGGAGATCAGGCTGGGTATCAGATGGGTTGCCGGCTTCTTCCGCTTGATAATTCCCTGGTTCCAACTCAAGAAAATAATTTCCCAATACAGAATCCACAGGTATATTCTTCTCATCCAGTTGGGTAACATTGTACTTCATGTGGGGTTCTCTTAGAATCTTGATCTGGTTTGGACTCCCCTTGTATGGAAACCACAGGTGCGACCAATCTCTACTTAGGACCAGACCATAAGTGTCTGGTATATCAGCCACTATGATGTTAATAACTTGGCATACTTTGTCATTGGATGCCATATGGATTAGGACGTCTTTCATCTCACCAATTACCTTAACGTTTGTCCTATCCAATTGAACCACCCTCCACATGGTTGGCTTTGGCTTCCCATTTATCTTCTTACATATTGATATGGGCATGACATTAATGGACGCCCATGAATCTACCAGAAAATTGTGCACATTATGATTAAAAATTTCAAACGTTAGGAGGAAAGGTAGATGATTATCTTTAGACTCACCTCCAACGCTGGTTTCTCCAATATCTTCTTCGTCCTGAGGTTGATTATCAGCAGGAAGCTTGTCATATGATGCTTTAAGTGCTTTCAACAATCTCTCTTTTTGATGCGGCACTTTTCACATTTCGAATAGTGGAACATTCGCTTTTACCTTTTTCAAATCCTCCACAATGTCATAATTCATCGGCTGTCCAATTGGATGTGGTTTGTCAGCATTTCCTTCACTTGGCTTGGCTGTTGTATCATCCTATCTAGGACTTTGGCTGGTAATCGTGAATTCTGGAATCTTATCAGCCAAGGCTTTATTTTGAAACTTCTTCTTAACATTTCTCTACAGTCTTCTGATCTTTGGAAGAATAAGACTGTCATCCTTAACCGCTCCTTGGCTTCTTGTGGCCACATTGGTCTCCATAACGCCTTGGTATCCCTGAGTGTTTCCTTCTTCAGCATCAAATAATGAGACTGAATTCCATAATGTCAAGGTCTCCTTTTCCTGATCTTAATTAGATGTAGAGGCAGAATTTTCTTTTCTTTCTTCATCTCCCTCTTCTGTTAACCTAGAATCCAGCAATTGATTCATCATTAGCATCATAGAGTTTATCCATTGTGGACAATTCTTTTCAGAGTGTGGTTGTTAGTGGAAAGTGAAGAAATTATCCATGCCGACCTCTGTTAGATTCATGGATGCAGCATTGTGAGGAGGAGGATTAGAATGATCCTTATCCTCTCTTTTCTTATAATATGGCTTATAAAACCTTTGTTCCTCCTTTTCTTTTTCCATATCTATGATCTTGTTGGAAAGCTTCTGCATCATCTTGGCCATATTTTCCAGATCTGGTGACTTTTCTTCCTTAGTCTTAGCAAACAATAAGGATTTTCTCCCCGCACCTTTCTCTCCTGATTGTTATGGATAATCTTCAATACTTTCTCTTTCCACTTCCACCACTTTTGCCTCTTCATATGTCTCTATCAGAGTAGGCTTGGCCCTACCTTTTGCAAACATGGCCAAATCAGGAACCAAAGCTGAAGTATAGTACTCAATCAGTACTTTGTCTGAAGGCTTATCTGTTTCAGAGAAGTTCTTAAGATATGCTGCAAACCTTTGTGTGAAACTGTGCACTTTTTCCTTTTTCTCCTTCTTCAATGCACATAGTCCTTTCATAAGGGCAGCATGAGTCTTTTGGGTCGCATACTTCTAGAAATCCTCTCAAAGGTGTTCCAGTCTGGAATCGAGTTAGCAGGAAACCCAAAATACCATGAAGCTGCAGCTCCTTTGAGTGTATGCGGGAAAAGTCGACATACTAAATCTTCATGCTCCCCAGCCCTTAAACCCTCTATTGCCAAGTAGAAACTCTGCAGATGATCATCCACTAGGATCTTCTCATTGGGGTCAAATTTAGGCAGCAATTTTTTGAAGGATTGGGGTAAGTCATGTAATGGAGGTGTTAGATTTAGAGGTGATTTGGCTCTCCATGCAGGTGGTAGATTTGGTGGGTTGGGGGGTTGGTTTGCATTTATGCCAGCCATGAGTCGGGGTGGAGAGTGAGAGGGTGAACCAACAGGAGTTTGAGTAGGAGAACTGTAAGGGGTATCTGGGCCTTCTTGGTTCAAAGGTAATTCAACCTCCTGCAGAGCAGTCTCTACAAGTTCTTCCCAGTCTCCAACCAACACTGAATCTTCTGCTATAGGACGGTCTTTATTCTTGTATTCTCTTCTAGGTAAGTCAAGGATAATTGGAAACACTCCAAGATTCTTTACATATGCTTGGGTGTGTCTTCTTAGGTCGTTAACCACTTCGTTACCAACAGCATATAGATGTTCTCTGTTTTCTTCCGTGATTGGATTATGGAACCCACTTCTTTCGGAACTGTCACCTGTGGAAAATTCTGGGGAAAACGGGTTTTCTCGGCCAGTGATGCACTGGAGGCCCTCCTTCTAGTGCCAAAACTGTTGAGGCCTGGAAATTCACAGGCAACAACAGTAAGGGATTCTCCCCAATAAATGTTCCCAACTAGCCCATTGATTGTTTAGTATAGGGAATCCATCCGGTTTGCGGTCCGGCTACCGTAGGTCAACCAACAAAACAAAGGTTTTACCGGTTGCGGCCCGGTCCACCGAGTTTTTTGTAATTTTTTTTTGACTTAATGTATGATATGCAAGTGCCTAACTAACAATGCAGGGTGCTAAAGATGCAAGGAACAGTTACAATGTGATGCGCAGGTTCTTACCTCTCGTTTTAAGATTCACAAGCACCTAAAACACATACAACATAACACAAAGTAAACTAACAACCTAAACTATCCCTAGGGAGCAGAATTATCATTCATTGGTGAGTAATACATTTTGTACGTGCATTATGAAGAGTTACAGATAGCTGATACTTCATTCAAGACACATGAACAATTACAGATATTTAAACAACCAAATAGCCGATTATTTTATGAACAACATTTATTACTCACAGTGGAAGACATCCCAAAAAATACTGAAGAACACTCAACAAGAACATAGGTCCAGGAAGTTAAATACTCTCATAGTAAATGAAACACGGCTGAAAATGAAATAGTTCCTCTTCAACCTTATTCATTGAGTCACATTAATACATTCCACATTTCACTCTCTCCAGCAGGCAAAATTGCAGTTTCCTTTGCAAAACGAAGTAGTTCCTCTTACAAGTAAACATTTACAAAATTTTCCCGGGAAAAGGCCCTATCTCATTCCTACTTTCAAATATTTAAACTATAATTACAGAGCGTTTCGTTTTCCCCGGACGCATGATCTTTAATTTCCTCTAACGCTTCACATTCCTTGTTTGTATGTAATCATGGACCACTTGGTAACTGATGACTTCTTGGGCTCGCACTGTTATAGCTCCGGGTTTTGTCTTCTACTCCCTTGGTTCTCCTGGAGATCCCTCCGGTTTCAGTTATATTCTTTCCAAACGGTCCGTCTTTCTCAGCACCACGGTAGAGTACTTAATCTCCTCAAACCCACCTACCATCAATCGACCAGCATCATTCAAAACAACAAATATTATCGATTAAACGACTATTACACAAGGAAATGGCGAGGCGCACCATATACGGTCCTGACAAACCTATCCTACGGTAGTCAACAGGAAACAAATTGGCAGGAAAACTTAAAATCGGCAATCGGGAGGAAATAACATCGGAGGCCAAGGGGCTTTCCCAGCCGCAACGGTGGAAGAAACCCAAATCACGGACAAGTGACACGCATGCAAGAGAGGCTTTAATCGGAAGTCGAAAGGATTTGAACTTCAGAAACCAAAAGACTTGGAGAGCCGCAACGGCGGAAAAGAGAAAACTAAAGACATGCGATGCAAGTCGGACGTCGGACGGATTTGCGTTTCAGAAGACAAAAGGATTTTCCATCCACAACGGTGGACGAGACACGACTTCATGCAAACAGGTTAAAATGCATCGGCCATCGACACTTTCACACTTCGGAAGCTAAATTGCTTTAGGAGCCGCAACGGTGGATGAGAAACGGTTCGAACTTCCGATAAAAACAATGAAAAAACTAAGTGCTTCAGTCAACTTCAAACATCCAACAATTGCGACCTCAGTAGAGACGACTGGTTTGATCAATAAACAAAACAATCTTAACAGCTAAGGCTCGCCATAAACTTCAGCGCAATCAAAAACTAGACCTTGGTCAAGAGTCAAGCTTTGTAGTCATTTAAATATTGAAACACATGCCAACAACTCCAAGGATTCAAATATTAAAACAAAATCATGAGGAGGGGTCCCGAATTTAAGAAAATTGGGGAGAAAAATTGCAGTTGCAACACCTTTCTAAGAGGAAAAAGACAAGATCTGAATGTTGATCCATAACATAATATACAATAGTGTAATGTCCCAAATTTGGCATTGGGTCACAATGGCCGAATCACATTTTCCATATTCATGAATGTTGTCAAATGGATCCTAAAAGTCAAATAATTGCCAAGGAGGAAAATCACTAGATTCCTAGGTTGGGGGTGGAAGCTTTGAGATTTGGAATAAGGGGGATAATAAATGATGTTTATACATTATAAGGGGATAAATATTTAATAATTGATCTTATTAAATAAATACAGGAGAAAATGGAAGTGTCAATAGAGCATGAAGACACATGGAGACAATGGGTCCCACACTAGCTAGAATTCCTATGTTAAATGGTATCTTTCTCTTGAAAATTTGAATATATGGGAAGTCTAATGTTTTTGTATGGATTATAATGTTAATATACTTGTCCATATACTTCATAGGTCGAATTTGGGATGAATTGTAACTTAAATGGGAGAGGAAGAGCCAAATGGGAGTTTCATGGACACTTGGCTAGATTCCCCTTACATTTATGATAGCTATGACATCAATGATGGAGATTCTTTGAAATTTATGACCCAAGTCAAATATGAAGTCTAAAATACTGACATACTGACATGTTAGGCCTGAATATATCATCTTTGAGGTCGAACTTGGGAGTTGGAGAAGGCCAAGAGGCTCCTACTCAAATTTGGGAGAAGAGGGAAGGTGAAGAGAGAGGCCACATGGCATAGCATGAGAAGCCACACCAGTTCGACTTAGATTTGGTTTATGGATGGATTTGGAATCTTATAATACCAATAATATTTATAAAATACAGAGATCATCCATGTGAAGAAGCTTTTTGCTCATTTGTGAATTGTGAGAGCTAGTGGATGACTAGTTTTCTTGCTTAAGCCAATTTGGAGGGTGAAAGATTCCCATACTAGTTGGTGTTTGGAAATGCCACTTAGGTATTTTATGGAGATTTAATGGATTCTTATTTTCAGGTGTAAGCTATAGGAAATAATGTGGATTCTTCTATTGCAGCACTCTCTCTCAACTATGTCTAGTTTTCACACCATATTCATGCCAATGGAGGGATTTCGCTTTGGGTGAGCTATTGATATCTTTGGGTAATATTATAATGATAATTATCTTATTTTATGATTTATATTCTCTATATTTCATGTTTATAATACTCTCATGTCAAAATACCCAAAAGAATTCATGTAAAAATGTTGAACAATGAAGAAATAGTGTCATTTCCCCACTATCTTGTTGTGAACCATTGTAATGCTGATGATTTCGAATTAGCAGAGCCTTTCATTGTCAATTTATGATTGGAATCCGTTAAATATTATATTTTATTCATTCTCATAAAGTTTCAAGTCGAAATTCTCAATATTTGTATGTCAAAATTACTTTTAATGAGCAAACAATGACCATTTCCACTCCATTTTGATATATGCCACGGTAATGCTTATTATTTCAAATGGAGGAATGTATCTTGGATAAATGTATGATTTATGGACTTTAATTAATTTTTATTTCAAGTCTCATGTTCATTAATTAAGCATTGGAATCCATTTTACTCATTTTTATTGCATTGGGAGAAGATTTGGTGCATTTTTCCCAAGGGTCGAAATTGTGACTTGGGGGTTGTTTTGGAAAGAGTCATAACAGACTGTATAAATTGAACCATGATGCATATGAGACTTTGAAAAGGTCCCTTACACATACCCAGAATCTTTTCATAAATTCAAGTGACTTTGGGATCATTTGTAAAGCCATTTTCGGCAATTACCCGGGGGGAATTGGAGCCCCAATTTGCTAGTAAAGACTCCTACTTTGAACAGAACATTAAACAAGTTTTCAGAAATAATTGGGAGGTCAAAAAACATACATTAGAATTATATTTAATTTATATTATCATTCATGTACCTTAATATAAAATTTGTAAGCAATTGGGTCAATTTGGAGGTCTAGACATCAAAACTAGTCAAAAGCCAAAATTGTGAAAAAATTGAAAAATTGGGCATTTTAATAAAATTCCAAAAAGGGGATATTACAGTGGTATCATAGCATGGTCTTTGAACCTATTGAAGTTATGTATTGTATATATGAATTGAATAAATTCATTAATCCATGTGGTGATGATATGTCCAAGCAGGTTAAGCAAGCATTCAAATTGGCACATAAAACTATTCATTGTGAAGACCTTAATGATTGGTTGAAGGAATTAATAAAAATATAATTCAAATAAGAACTCATTAAGGAATAATAATCAATGAAAAAGTATTATGGAGACCAAGGAGCTACAAATTTCTGTAGGTGATAAAGAATAAAAGGAATTACATGAATAGGATTGAAATTCACTCCCAATGACTTTGAAAAAGATGAGGAAACATCACATTAGAAGGAAGAAGAGTACCTTTAAACTATTGAATATCATTCTTAAAAAAATTCCACTATCGACATGGACCAAAGAGCATCTACTGATGGATGCTTGAACTATGAAGGAGTACCTACTGATGGGTGCTCACACCTCTATGTTGGTGACATAGAGATCAATTTTTAAAGTGTTGTTGCAAGCCAAACTTCCATTAAACCTGAAAAGGAATACCTTGTAGCAGTTGAAGAAGAAACAAGATCAACTTTCCCATCACCATTTGAGCTTCATGAAGTTGGTCCAAGCAAGAAGTAAGAATATGAGGATGTTAATTTGCAAGAGCCTCATTTTCTTGAAGGGTCCTTAAAGATGAATGAAAAGAAGATCCAAGAGGCCCTTAGCATACTCCATGACACTCAAGCATTGGTATCAAATTCTTGTTGGAGAGCTACTTCCTTGGAAGATCCATCCTTCCTTGAAGACATGGAGAAGATCCAAAAAGAAATTTGCAACATCAAAGGTAATTTCATGTCTTTGATTTTTGATAGAAAAATGTCATTGAGCTTATTGCATGGTTACATGAATCCTACTTGAAGAATAATGAAGTTATTGATAAGCTCACAATTCAAAATGAGTAACTTCTTGAAAAGTTGCAAGACACTTGTTTTTCCTCCTATGTTTCAGATTGTCAAATGGTAGATTGTTTGGAGGATTCTCATGACATGGTGGATCATGAGAAATTTGGAAATTTGAATGTACTTGATGTATTTGAAGATGTGCTTGAAGAGATCCAAACACTTGATGTGGTTGAAGAGGAACTTCAATTGTCTCTTGATGAAGGGTTTGCAATTTTTAAAGAGAACACGATTCCTCTACATTGGAACCAATATATGACAAAGGTTTCACACTCTTGAAGGAGCTGCATAATCCTACCCCTATGGATCTTTCACATTATGACAATTTTGCACTTAATGATCATTTGGGTGAGTTGGTTCTTTCTCCTACATCCTACACTTCTAAATTTTGTAGCAGTCATCCTAATGAAGTATGGGTGAAAGGTTTCTTTTTGATGGTGCCACATGAAGAGCATGGAAATTATATTTCTAATTTTGATTATGTACTTATTAGGGAAGCATCTTATTTAAATTTGCAGAAGAATCCTTGTTTACATTATGATTATACACATCTACATGGGTGCACCTATGATGTTCACTTGAGTCACTTGGAGACTCATGATTTTCCTTGCTCCTTGCCTAGTCTATTTGATGTTGGAGGAACTTCATCACACACTTGGGTGAAGAGATATGTGATTGATGGGTGTATTGATGAGACTTCTTTTATCCACTTGAAGTATTCATGTTTTCTTTGCTCATTATTTGGTTCAGATTTTGGTGGAGGTTCTTCATTCAATCCTTGGATGAAAGAACCCATGGCTTATTATATTGATGCACATTATATATCTTTGGAGCAGCATAATGAGACATGGGATCCTCACCTATGTAATTGGAGCATATTTGATTGGTCACTTGAAGCTTGTATGCACTTGGAAAATGGTAGTCTACTCATTGAGAGGTATAAGCACTTTCATGATTTATTGGTGAGGCACCTCCTTGATGTACATTATTATTATGTTTTTATATAATTTGATGATATATATTATGAACTCATGATGTTTGAAAAAATTCATACAAGAAAATGGGATCTAGGAATTCTCTTTTCAAATGGTATGGGTTGGATACCACTCTTAATTATTGGATTGCAATGGAAGCAATGGGACCCTGGTATAGTTTTTAGTCCGATTGATTTTAAATTCTTTAGGAAACAAGTAGTATGGGAGATGGATTCCCCACTTAATAAGGTGATGTTAATAAGAGTAGTGCCGCAGAAAGCATGGTGGTTTCTCTCTGAAATATTCATGGAATCTCTGTAATGTCCCCGGGTTTGACCCCGTTTGTATGATGTATGTATACCTAGCGTGGAGCTCAAGGCCAAGGCCCCGCTAGTGTATGCTCGTATTTTATTTAAAATGGCAAAGCATTGGACCTGATGTTACCCATGTGCTATTTAGCCATGGAACATTGTAAAAATGATGTAAATAAACATCAAGCAATAAAATACCAAAACTGACTATGGAGGCAACGAATGAGAAGGGGCCGTGTGTATCCACTAGGGAGTGGTGAAGGGGTTGTGGGATTGAACCATAGGCTGCCATATGTCATTGTGATAACCCATTTGACTTTCCTTGTTGACATTTAACTCTGTTGTAAGGAAGTGGTTGAAGAAAACAATCCATGGCTTTAATGGAGCATGGGCAGCCCAGAAATTCGTATGGCAGAGTATGGGCTCTGTTTTCTTGTACCACAAGTCACTCTACCTCTTAGGGATTGCTTCTTCCTCATCCCCATTCCAGTGTGGAAGGACCCAGCATCATTTTCCATCCAAAAACGAGTTCCCAGCAGTGTGAAAAACCAGAAATCGCAACTGTGCAAAAACCCACGTTTTGAAGAGCCAAAAATGCCCAGATTTGGTATTGGACAGTGAAATCCAATGGGGGATCCATAGGTATGAACCTTAGGGCGAATATGGGAGAATTAGCTACCCCGAAATCCATGGAAAAACCCAGTTTTTGCAGCCCAGAAAATCAGTGACGGATTTGAGTTATTCGTTGACAGAATGGTGAGAAATCCAAGTGTGGATGTTGGAACAGAGGTTGGGTTTGCTTGATAAACCCAGTGAAGGCTGGAATCTCAGGAAGCTAGAATCTGGACCTTTCTATGCCCATCCTGAAGAGAACTGGAGGGAAGAGTTGCCTGAGGGACTGTGTAGCAGAGAAGGGGACCTTCCTTGTGTTGGATGTGTATGACCATTTGAGTGAACCCATGGCTGTAAGTGAGCCCATCTAGTTCCTCCTTAGTGGATACATAGCCCAGCTCGGGGGTGATCTCTCAGCTGAAAGAATAGAGGCTGGACAGAGATCTATGGTTGGGTAGAACGTTGCTCTCACATAGCCAGTTGTTGGACAGTTTCATATCATAGATAAGTATTCTCTGTGGTTTGAATGATGTTCATCTGTGGTCTTCCCTGTGCGTTAAATTACTCATGTTACTTGGATGAATTGATTATCTTAAATTAGTTGGTATGATGCTGGTGCATAGCATGAGAATGGAATTGATTATTATGTGATTGTTTCACTATTCTGCCTGAATGAAATAGGCTGAAGCCTCCCCTTCTACTTGTATGTTAATATGGTTATTCCGTTGTGTTTACGAATTGGGTTGTATTAATCCCATGTTCTGTAATGTCTTAATTAATGACTGATGTTTACATGTTGAATGAATGCTTGTTTGAATGTTGTTTTTTCCGCTGTGAATGAGGATTAAATTGCATCTGTGCATGATGAATAATCCTGTGTGCATATTTTAGTTTAAATCATCTTTCAGCATCCTGTGTTTTGGGCAATTCTTAAGCCTATACATGTTCATGGGCGGTTAGCCCGGTCGGATAGAGTTCGTAGTCACGCCCTCTTTGCCGGTCGGAGGCATGGGGACGTGACAATCTCAAAAACTCAAAGTGTGAAGCTTAGTGGCAACTTCAAAGAATCATAGAGAAACCAAGTTCTTCAACAACCATGTTTGAAATTTCTTGAGGACAAGCAATATTGAGAAGGGAGGATTTTTAATGTCCCAAATTTGGCATTGGGTCACAATGGCCAAATCACATTTTTCATATTCATGAAAGTTTTCAAATGGATTCTAAAAGTCAAATAATTGCCACGGAGGAAAATCACTAGTTTCCTAGGTTGGGGGTGGAAGCTTTGAGATTTGGAATAAGGGGGATAATAAATGATGTTTAGAAATTATAAGGGGATACATATTTAATAATTGATCTTATTAAATAAATACAAGATAAAATGGAAGTGGCAATAGAACATGAAGACACATGGAGACTATGGGGCCCACACTAGATAGAATTCCTATGTTAAATGGTATCTTTCTCTTGCAAATTTGAATATGTGCGAAGTATAATGTTTTTGTATGGATTATAATGTTAATATACTTGTCCATATACTTCATAGGTCAAATTTGGGATGAATTATAACTTACATGGGAGAGGAAGAGCCAAACGGGAGTTTCATGGACACTTGGCTAGATTCTCCTTGCATTTATGATAACTATGACACCAATGATGGAGATTCTATGACAGTTATGATCCAAGACAGATTTTAAGGCTGAAATACTGACACAATGACATGTTAGGCCTGAATAGAGCATCCTGGAGGTCTAAATTTGGAGTTGGAGAAGGCCAAGAGGCTCCTACTCAAATTTGGGAGAAGAGGGAAGGTGAAGAGAGAGGCCACATGGCATAGCATGAGCAACCACACCAATTTGACTTGGCTTTGGTTTATGAATGGATTTGGAACCTTATATTACCAATAATGTTTATAAAATATAGGGATCAACCATGAGAAGAATATTTTTTTTCATTTGTGAAATTGTCATTTGTGAATTGTGAGAGCTAGTGGATGACTAGTTTTCTTGCTTAAGACAATTTCGAGGGTGAAAGATTCCCATCCTAGTTGGTGTTTTGAAAGGAAACTCAATTATTAATGGATATTTAATGGAATCTTATTTTCATGTGTAAGCTACAGGAAATAATGTGGATTCTTCTATTGCATCACTCTGTAGAAATTCAGGCCTGCAGTAGATTAATTTCACTCATAGCAATTAACAATTGATCATGCAATTTATCAACAATGGAGACTGAATATGGAGCTGTAACACAAAATTATATTAACTAAGTGTACAATAGACAACCCTGTAATAACATAGGCTGCTAAATATATAGAATACATGAGCAAATCGAATGCATAAGGAAGCATCCAAATCTATCATAAAGCAGGCTTACCCAAAATAGGCAAATCCCCCATAGGTG
>LPNX010953498.1:86132-141070 GCA_001517045.1 Pseudotsuga menziesii
ACTCTCTCTCAACTATTTCCAGTTTTCACACCATATTCATGCCAATGGAGGGATTACGCTTTGGGTAAGATATTGATTTCTTTGGGGAAGATTCTAATGCAAATTATATTATGTTCTGATGTATATTATCTATATTTCATGTTTATAATACTCTTATGTCTAAATAACCAAAATAATTCATGTAAAAATGTTGAACAATGATGAAATAGTGTCATTTCCCCACTATCTTGTTGTGAACCATTGTAATGCTGATGATTTCAAATTGGGAGAGAATTTAATTGTAAATTTATGATTGGAATAAGTTCAATATTATATATTATTCATTCTCAAAAAGTTTCAAGTCAAAATTCCCAATATTTTTATGTCAAAATGACTTTTAATGAGCAAACAATGACCATTTCCACTCCATTTTGATATATGCCATTGTAATGCTTATTATTTAGAATGGAGGAATGTATATATGATAAATGATGATGGATGGATTGTAATTAATGTGTATTTAAAGTATGATGTTCATTACTTAAGCATTAGAAGCCATTTTACTAATTTTTATTGCATTGGGAGAAGATTTGGTGCATTTTCCCCAAGGGTCAAAATTGTGACTTGGGGGTTGTTTTGAAAAGAGTCATAACAGACTGTATAAACTGAACCATGATTCATATGAGAATTGTAAAAGGTACCTTACACATACCCATCCTTTTTTCATAAATTCAAGTGACTTTCGGATCATTTGTGAAGCCATTTCCGGCAATTACTCAGGGGGAATTGGAGCCCCAATGTGCTAGTAAAGACTCCTACTTTCAACAGAATATTAAACAAGTTTTCAGAAGTAATTGGGAGGTAAAAAAACATACATGAGCATGATATTTAAGTTATTTTATCATTCATGTACCTTCATATGAAATTTGGAAGCAATTGGGTCAATTTGGAGGTCTAGACATCAAAACTAGTCAAGAGCCAAAATTGTGAAAAAATTGGAAAATTGGGCATTTTAATAAAATTCCAAAAAGGGGACATTACACATAGGAATTTTTTCCAAAGCTATGATCTTTGGAGGCATACTGATATAAAAACTTTGAAACCTCCAATTAAATTTAGTAATTGGCTCATCATTCTCTCTTTTCAAACTCTAAAATTTGGAAAGAAATTGATCATAAGATTTATTCTTACCCCAATACTTCAAAAAGACATCATGTAACTCTTCCCATGATACAATTGAATCAAATTTTAAATTTCAAAACCAAAACCCAGCATATTTAGAAAAGGATTTCGAAAATAACATCATGACAACATCCTCATGCATGATTTCAAAATTATTAATGAAATTATGAAAAGATTCTAAATGCTTCTCTGCTGTAATATGGTCTTTTCTAGTAAAATGGGGAAGATATTCAACAAAGTAGGAAGAGTAAGGATGTAAGAGAGATGGCAGCCTAAGAGGTTTAAACATCTTCTGTCTGATTCTAGACTGGAAATCTGTGAGTTGAAAATGAGGTTCAACAAGATGTTCGCAAGTTTCACCAGTGATGGTAGAAGGTAATAGATTAGATTTATTCTCTACAAGATGACCAGAATAATAATATTCAAGAGATATGGGTATATGTATATCATGTTGCACATGTATTTCAAATGAAGGAATAATATCAACATCAATAAAACAATAAGAATGCAGACTTTCTTCTTCCAAAGAGGGACATGTACTTGAAGGTTTATGATCATTGGAATAGACAAAACAAAAAATAATTCTTTTGACATGCAATGGGAAAGATAGGAAAGAACTGATGAATAAGAACAAAACCTCATCGATGAAAGTAACAAGCTGATACCCAGTCTTTCCATTTGGCTTCTTCATTTTTCTGTCAACAAAATTCTCCTTGCAATGGAATCTTTAATCATGGAGTCGCCGGTGAAAAATTGTATTCTAAAATATTTTCTAACTTTGCTCACCTCTCAAAATTAGATGAATAATGATATCCCAGGGAAGATATACTTCAGCTTCGTCCCCCGTAATGGCGCCAAAGATGTTAGTGCCAGAAACTGTTCTCAAACTACTAGAAGAACAAGCCAACACAATATCAAATAAAAATAAAATAAAATTGGTTTTAAGGGTTTTGGTTTTAAAAAATTCATTAGCAAGGAGGAAATAAATATCCACGAGCTAATAAATAACTGAATCATGCAAGTTAGATAAACTAGGGATCGAACACATCCCAATAAGCCATAAACATTACACATGAAATACTGATTCCACCCACAATCTACAAGCACTTACATGAATAAACCTTTAAACAGGAAATGAAATTGTAGACTGAGCAATCAACCAGATCAGAAATGAAAAAGCATGATAGGTAAAAGGGCTTATCAGTTTACATATAATCAATAACATTCATTCACTTACATAAGAGTTATAAATGCTAGCTTGAGAAATCAAAGCTCCAAAAGCCTCTCCTTGAGTGAAAAATCCCACTCCAAAACTGTATGTTTGTCTTCCTTTTATCATTAAAAAGGTAAAGTAGTTCCATAAATACATTCTAGGTCAAAATTTGAAACAGTTACATCAATTATTTACATGATATCTCAAAATATTTAAAGACAATTAACCCAAAAATAGCAAATCGGATTTGGGGAAATTTGGCGAATTTATGAAAATTTGGGTCTCAAAGACGCCTTCATATCTCTTGATCTGGGCCACCTATGCAAAACTTGAGAGAGGTGTTTTTAAATGTGTATGTTATTAACAAAACTCTCTCTTGGGTTTTAAAAATTCCCCTTCAATTGATCGGAATACATGCTGGAAATTTGTGACTAAAACATGAAATTATTAAATAATTCAAACCTTGAAAATAGGCCACAAATATGAATTTGAATATCTCAAATGATAATAGATGTTACAAAACTGAGAGAGGTTTTTGTGCATGAGTCCGTTTTGGAAAAAAACCTATTTTTTTTTCCATAATTCATTTCCATCACCTTGTAATATGCTCCCAATGATAATGACAAAAACAGAAAAAACAGAGCTGCTACAGGAATCTCCTCATGAAAATATTTGACAAAGGACTAAAAAATGAGGGTTAGATTATAAAGAAAACTTGGAATAAAATTTTATTATAAATTTTTGAAATCTTAAAGATATACATATTAACTAATAATCCCAAAATACAAACCTTAAAACTAAATTAATGAAATAATTCAACCATTAAAAGCATTAAAATCAACAAAAATTACTGATTGTCAAAAGTTCTTAAAATCAACATAAAATGTAAAATCATTTTAAGCCAAACGGTTGAAAATTAGGACAAAAATAACTGATAAACTAAGAACAAGATCTAGTTATAACAGGGTCTAAAGAGTCTGCGAAGGGATAGGGAAGGCCATCAAAGTGTGATCCACCATGTGTGGTAAAATCAGTTGTAACAGATGCTCCCTAATGTGTGAGGTCAGAGGGGTCATACGATGGCTGAAATACATCATAAGCCCATCCCAGAAGTGGAGTGATGAAGAACCAAGTGGAATAACCAACCATCCAATAGTACAATACAATGATCAAACTCTGTACATAACTGGAAGTAGATATAGCAGTCTCGGATACATAAGAGTACAACGGCCATGAATAGGTATGATACAAAATATGACATGTGTGGTCATCACCACATACAATATAGATAGATTAGAATCTCCATGATGAATATATACAAAGGATCATGATCTCCATGAAGGATGAAGATATATAATGGATCAAGATCTCCATAATGGCTAGAAACATCTGACATAAACTGGAATCAAGTCACGAGAGCTGGAATCTCATGAACACTGGCACGATCAAGGAGGTAGCATATATGAAATGCCACCAATCTGAAAGGTCTTCTACACAAAATTCTACGAGTACATGTCCTACTATGCGAATAGAGGTGTTGAAGTCGAACATAGTAGTCCATCGTTTGATTACCAGTCATTGATATATACCGTTAACAGACATGATATCACCCACCGATAATGAAAATGGGAATCAAGGTACTAGAGTGAAAACTAAAAAGGGTGAATAAATGTGTTGAGGTTGAACACTTGAGAGGATCCATCGATCAGGGGATATTGATGTATTCCCAAAACTGTCAATGGTGAGAGAACCTGCCACTGATAACTACAAGTCTCAAGGCAATAAAAAATGACTTTAGATTCCTATCCCAGAATAGATGATTTGAAGTCGAGGTACTCAGCAAGGATCTATAATGTGGAAGGACTCAATCATAAAGTGAACGAACCAGTATCAGTACCAGGAATGGATGACATGCAAATTCAAGAGAACAGAGGAATGGACGACTCAGGTCTAAACTTCCTTTGAACAAGAGCATAAAGGCGAATGGTGATTGAATGTAGGTAGCATAGATTCAATATACAAAACTAGAACATCTTTGTGACACAAGAGGCATCGATAGAGGCTCCATAGGGACTGGAATCTTAACCATTCGGTGGAGATAAACTCAAAGAAATGAGTACCACTCCTAAATTCAAACTATTAAACCAACCAACGGATGTGATATACAGTGCTATGTTCGAAGGCGACACGACTTGACTGTTGCCAAAGATAACATCTTTTCTTGTCTAGATTTTTGGTTTTTTGATTTTTTTGGACTTTTTCAAATATTTTGAAAATCTTGAAAAAGAATAAAAGTGCTTTATAGTTACAGACTAGGAGAAGACGAGTGTCAATGGGAAAACAAACTAGTTCCAAGCAGTGGAACATACCTATGATCAATGCAAGGACATATGTGTAGGATAATGACACTCGGGGGAAAGTCCCCTCCCGGTAAAAATTGGGAATCAAGTTGCAAAGGATATATAAAATGGCTCTATGTGGCTAGACATGGGATAAGCTCGGGCTATATGGTTGATAATCAAAGTCAGGGAAGCCGACATAAGGCTCAATGAGGCAGGAAAAACTCATGATAATGTAATTCCAACTTGACATAAGGGAGTCCTAGGGACAAAGGCCAGCAAAAAGATCAAGAGGAGTATAAGGCTTGTGCACAAAGACATGGTGATACTATACAAAGGACTCCCACACCCTAAAGGAATTTTTTTTGCATGGGTACCAAATGCAAAAAAAAGAGCTAACTAGGGCACCCATGTATGGTCAAGCTCTACCATTCACATCATGTCACTTCTAAAACAACAAGAAGGTTCCGTGACAAGATAGAATGTGTTCATACCTAAGGTTATAATTAAATGATCATAAGGTCATGAAAAATGCACACGAATGTGAAATCTAACCTATATGCTAGTTTAGACATAATACCTAAAAGCGGCACGAAGGGGTCAAAACAATGGTCGAAACGACACTCAAAATGGACTCCTACATCATCAGATTAGTCCAAAATGGTCCAAAATCGTCAGAAACGGTTCAAAACTATAGAAAGGCGGTAAAAAATTTCAAAACTTTTAAAATTTTTCTATAAATAGTAAAAAATTCCAAAATTACATATCATTTTCAATTTTTACCCATTTGAGCTCAAAACTTCCAATGTGAATTCCGGGAGTTTCGTCCGGTCAAATTCGACACCGTTTGTTCCAGGTAACTTCTC
Source organism: Pseudotsuga menziesii (assembly GCA_001517045.1). Lineage (NCBI taxonomy): Eukaryota > Viridiplantae > Streptophyta > Pinopsida > Pinales > Pinaceae > Pseudotsuga > Pseudotsuga menziesii. The sequence continues at coordinate 91,712 of LPNX010953498.1, forward strand.
ATGTCCTCCTCTTCCATTTTCATGCAAATTTTTTCAATTTCCATGGTCAAATTTGACTTTTATGCCAGTCTAAATTGGTCGTTTTAGCCCAGGTAGATATCAGGGCTTTTTCCACGTATAGGACTGGTTATACGCGAAAAAATCATCCAAAACCGCGTACATACATGGCTAATTTGCAAACAGTCACATATGCGGCCATGCACATGGTTTTTTAAGGTATAAATAGACCAAAAATTACTTTTAATGTTCAAGATGGTTCTAGAATGGAGGGAGAGGGAACATCGAGTTGTAGAAGAGGCTGTCCGGGGTGATTTAATGGCTCAACAAACTCTACGTGCATGTGGGATATACAAGTTTTGGTGTCTTGGTAGCCTAAGGGCAAACCAAGACTCTTGTAGATTCTAGTAGAATACTGGGATCTGGACTCAGAGTCCTTTCATATCAACAGGATGTCCCTCACTATAGAGGTGGAGGACATATATTTCATTACTGGATTGTCCCAATGGGGAGAGGTGGTGAACCTACGCTCTCGCGGGCCCAGAGGTGGCCTCACCATTGATGATTATATTGCAGTATACTATTTTCTAGACATGAAAAAGGTTGGGAGTCAAATCTTGACAAACTCCATCCAGGTGCTAGGACTGAAGGCCATACTATTGGCACTCGGCAAGATAACTGGTATAGCATCAGTCCACCAGGCCTCGCGGCCATTGATGTTCTATGCAGTGGAGTGCATGAGACCTACAGTGTACGACTGGAGCACTGCGCTATTGAGTAACATGAAGTCAGCTCAGTGATTACAAGATGGGTAAGGTATGAAAATTTGGTTTTGACAGTATACTGAGCACGTTCTTCTTTGAGCGTGTACCGAGGCTAATCCCTAGAGTTGACGTTCCTCCTCATGGGGTTTGAGATCCATCCCAACGATGTTGGGTAGATGCTATGCATAGACTAGGTAGAGGTAGGGTTTCCAACCCCTACCCAGCTGACTTCTTTCCATGTTGGTGGCAATAGATTGTTGCCATCGATGATTATCCCTATGCAAGAATAGATTTTCAAGGGGATCCAGACATGCCCCTACCACCAGGATCATCATACGGTGATATTGGTAACGAATCCCAAAATTTCTTTTTAAAGTTTTTGTGAATTATAATTTTTTTTTGTGTGTTTTTTGATATATAGATTCAAAAGACATGATTTGGTGTGATGACACATAGTGACAATCTGTCATGTGTATGTTGATGTTGCACCATGGTGGCCTGATGGATTCCCTCGTCATAGACAAAGGGGAAGAGGAGATGATATCATGGGTGTGGATGCAGAGCGGAGGATCCAAAGCATCCACACAAACTTTGTATGTTTGACACACAGGGTACCCATGGCGGAAGTTGAGGACTTGCCTAAGGCCATGTAGCGTCAGGTAGTTGGTGTACCACGAGCATGGGTTCAATTATTTCGACGACTAGCTGGAGCCATGGTGTGATACCACGATTAGAACCCCCCTCCTCCTCCACAGGATAAGAGACATGAGAGTGATTCATTTTTGTATTACCGTGTATTATATTTTGGTGGCTCGGAAGCCCCATTTTTGTATTATGACACTTATGCATTATGACATCACATTTGGGATGTTTTAATGAAAAACTTTTATGATGATCGATTTTATTTATTTACATGTGTGTAAAAATGTATGTTTGTGATGTGCTTATGGTTTATGAAAAAATGGGCAATCTAACACATAATTAACATATGAGTTAGCAACTTGATTAAAAACTCTTGGAACATGTATGTATGTTATGTTGTCAAATTGCCATTCTAACAATCTCACACGTAAGAATCTTTGTAATAATGTCAGATCCCTAATACGATACAAGCCATTAATTTGTAACACTACTAACTTCGAATCAAGAAGTACCTCAAGAGAGAACACAATCTAAAATGGAATCCCATAATAGCTCGATAATGGCACTATACTCAGCAACATTGTTCGAAGAAGGCCATAAACATATGCCTCCTAAAGACAATACCTAACTCGTAGGAGTATAAATCACCCAAGAAGCAGAGGCTGAGTGTTGAGTGTGGTGGTTAGAACCATCAGCAAATCCTATGTAAGTGGAAGACTCCATTGACATCTGCCATAAGAAAAGAAATCTAATCAACAAACCCGATCACCATAAGAATAACTAAATATGCTAAAAATTGTACAATAATATACAATAATCATCCCTTGCTGAAGATCATGCATAATACTTTTAAAGATAGAGCCCATTTCTAGGCTCCGCGAAGGCTGTCCCTTCATAATCCACCAGCTCATAGGATCCCTTCTCTAACACACCTTTGACAACATAAGGACCATGCCACATGGGATTAAACTTCCCTGCCCCCAAGGGTTCTTTAGCTTGATCCCACAAAAGGACCAAATCACCTTCACTAAACCTCCTTAGACGAACATACTTATCATATTGGACCTTAACGGGATGCTTATTTACTTCTAGAGCCACTAAGGCATCTCATCGCTTCTCATCAAGCTACTCTAAGTGGACCAAACGTTCCTCCAATGCGGAAGTGTTTGGTAAAATCTCTATAGCTAGCTTCAATGAAGGGATTTTGCATTCAACCTACAAGACAGACTCCACTCCATGTACAAGTTGATATGGAGAAAAACCGGTTGCAGTCTTAACTGTGGTCCTATAACCCCACAAACCAGGATATAACATGATATGCCAATTCATTTTTCTTTGTGCAATGGATCGTTGGAGAATGGACTTAAGTGATTTGTTCATTGCTTCAACCTATCCATTCACCTGAGGGTAATAAGAAGAGGAGTGCTCCTGCTTATACCCTAACTTCGAGGCCAACTCTTCCATCATTCGATTCTAAAAGTGCCTACCATGTTCAGTGACAAGCTCTTTCAGAATACTGAACCGAGTAATAATTTAGTTGAATACGAAATGCATGGCTGTCTCACCGTTAGATTTAATCGTGGGCATAGCCTCAACCCATTTCGTGAAATAATCAATAGCCACTCTAATATGATGATTCCCACCAGGTAAAGCTGGGTTGAAATCCACGAATTCAAGCCCCCACTTGGTGAAGGGACTGGCGGTGATAATTGGATGTAATGGGGTAGGATGAGAGTGCATATTGCATGAAAACACCTGGAAAGGGTGACACTTATTGACCGCATTGACATAATATTTGAATATCGACGGCAAAAAATATCCCACTTTCAATATTTTTTGGGCTATAGAAAGCCCAGATAAATCACCACCACACGCCCCTTCATGGGAATCATTCAGCACAACCTCAACCTCTTCATGGGTTAAACAACAACGTAGAATGGAATCTACCCCATGGTGGTACAAATTGTTATCCACTATAAGGTAGTTCTTAGATACGTGATGTAATCGTCGTTGATCATCTCGTGAAAGGTGAGTAGGGACCTTCAACATTTGTAAATATATGATGATATCCGCATACCATGGATCCAGAGTTGAGATAAGTAAAATATGCTCATCGACAAACGTATCCTCATAAACCTCCTCCTCTTCCTCACTATGGAAATCATAAATGAGCTCCGCAAAAATCAACGATTTTTTCGATTTCGCCGAAACAAACTCGAGATCAAATTCTTGCAAAATAACAATCCATTTATTATACTTTCCCCTGATCATCCTTCTAGTGAGGACGAATTGAAATGGATTGACATGAGGTACCACCAAGGTTTGGTGAAGGAGAATGTAGTGTCTCCTTCTTTGAACTGCATGAATAGTAGCTAAGGAAAGTTTCTCCACATGGGAATAATGGATTTCTACATCTATAAGGTTTCAGCTCAAATAATATATGACATGCTCATGGAGCTCCTCATCCTCCTGAACCAAAACCATACCAACCATCTCCATGGACATGACCACATAAATAAAAAAGTCACAGTTATAGTCGGGTGGACTAAGCATGGGGGTCGATGCTAAGGCTTGCTTAAGAGCATCAAATGACTCCTGGGCTCACTCATCCAAGCAAAAGGTAGTGTCCTTCTTTAAAAGATGCATAGTCAAATTGGAAAAGTTAACCATGAATATCTGAAAGAAATTTTCCATGCCTTGCAAACATTGAAGATGTCTAATATTTCACGGGGGAGACAACTGGAGTATTGCCTCAACCTTTAAGGGATCGACCCTTATACCCTCCTTGGAAACAATGAATCCTAGCAAGTGACCAGACTTCATGCAAAATATGCACTTATGTGGATTTAACCTAAACAGGTAGTGGTGGCATCTTTCGAATACTAATCTCAAATGGTAGGGATTACACACTCTTAGACGAGAATGAGCAACAAGGTCATCCAAAAGGAATTCAATAATCGATTTGAGATCATGAAAAATCAAGGTCATAGCCCGCTGAAATGTGGCTCTAGTGTTTTTAAGATCAAAAGGCATCTTCCAATATGCAAATGTACCCCAAGGAAAAATAAATGCAATTTTGTGTTGATCCCCAGGTTTGATCTGAAACTGATTATATCTGGAAAAGCCATCCATAAAGGAAAATACCTCACTTCCCACACACTCATCCAAAATTTGATCAATAAATGGTGTGGGAAAATTATTCTGAAGACAAGCACGATTTAAATCATGAAAATCAGTGCATATACAGATCGTTCCCTGCTTCTTATCAACCCGAACGGGGTTTGAAACCCACTCCGTCAAGGGAACAAGATAGATAAAACCAACTTTTAACAACTTCTCTATCTCAGCCTTAATTGTGGGTGTTTTTCTAGGATTCACTGCACACAAACGTCGTTGAACAGGTCTGCATTCAGATAGGTCTTAATTTCATGTTCGACAATACAAGGGTTGATACCTGGCATTTCCTTGTATGACGAAGCAAAGATGTCACGAAACTCTTTGAACAACTCGGTATACTCCTGAATATCAACATGGGAACATTCTGCCCCAATATAGACATTCTCAATCTTTCCAAGATCGTGAGATATATTGATAGGAATAGTACAGGATATATTCACCATGTTCCCATCAGCCATATGACCAAGAGAGCTTAATGGAACCATGGGACTACCAATCCTATCGCTAAGAATCTCCCTAAATTCTTCATGTTCCAAACGGTCAAAAGCTCAGGAAGAAAATAAGATCTATGATGCAACTCTTCCCAAGGTGGCTCAACCCCAAACATGGCCTCAACAATAGCTTCATCTAATGGAAAAACAATATCAAGGCAATCATGTGCATGAGAGGACTCAACTACCCATGCAGGTAGCACATACTGGTCCTCCTCCTCCATCTGCGAAGATGAAGGACTAGGCTCTGCAACACAATCAAGATTCGCTTGATATGCTATCATTGTTGTAGGCAATGGCACATCCATTCGATAGGTCCATTCAAAGGACTAAGTGACGGAAGAATCCAAGGATCTTCCATATGGGTAGTGCAAAAAGACATCAAATTCAATGAAGATGAAGCCCCATCGAAACTAGATCTGATCATAAGAATGGGTGTAGGACAAATAAATGTCCCCATAAGGGATGGATACATACCTACACCCACACTCCCAGTTGCCGGTTGAGAATGATCGATAATCGGGATAGAAGCTCCCAACGATGCATTAACACTCGGATTCTTGAATGATGTCTGATCAATTGTAACAATCTTCTCATTAAATGGAAAGCATACAACTCAAAATAGAGAATAGGCTATGGCTTCCATACTATACATCCAATTCTGACCCAGTAAAAGATTGTAATCAAGGGGCGCATCAACCACCTCGACCTTAATCGCGACGGGCTTCCCTTCCAAATGGACCTTAAGAGAAGGAAGAATTCCGTGTGGCTGAAACGATCTACCATCAAAAGAAGTCAACATGGTAGTGGATTTATACAACTCGGGAGAACCCAAACCCTTCCAACATGACAAAGACATCACAGAAGCAGCAGCGCCTTCGTCAATCATAGTGCGTTTGACGGTCATGTTAAGAAATTATACATGAATCAAGAGAGACACGTAGTAAGGAAAGCAAGGATGGAGTCCCATGGTTTCAAATTTGATGACAAAATAAGATTTATCATCATTAAACCCAAGAGCAGAAAGTAAAAATTTCCTTTGCAATGGATAACTCTGAAGTACTTTAAGCGCAGACATCGCACAAGGAGTTTGGATCAAATCCTCAACAACAAAATAGTTCTGGGAGGCTCGGGCATTAGGATTGTGCCCCGAACACTTTAGGACTCCCTTAGGAATGCAAGTTGAAATCTTAGGTTTATCTATAGGGTTTTCAATACACAAAGGGCGCTCAGTAGGAGGAGGTTCCTTCCCAAGGTCTGGTTGTGACAAACCATAGTCTTTCGCATGAGTCACAACCTTCATAGAATGAAACAAATGTTGATGAAACCATGACCAGTACAGTTTTCTAGCAGATTTTGATCTCCACTCGATGCAGAATGAGGATCATGGGTCCTCCAGTTCGTATTTTGATTATGGGGTAAAGGATTGGTCAGCACAGTTGGGCCCTGTGCTATGAACCTCGAGGCGTCTTCCATATGAGGGCACAAGTGAGTGAGGTGGTCATCCTTACACAATTTTCAAGGAACCTTAACCTTATGTTTAGACTGCTTTTCCCCGCCAACATTGCGGTCATTCTTGTCATTAAAATTGGAATTTTCGTTCTTGTTCCCACCCTTACGATTGTTTTTACCATTTTTCTTATTCCTTTTGGCTTTCTGGTTTCCCTTTTGGTTCGATGGTTGCACGGAAAGTACACTCACCATTTGGGTGGGTTGAGACAAAGCCATGGCTTGTCCCAAAGTGGATTGATTAATAGACAATTGATTGACTTCTTTCACAATCGAATCCATAAGTTTGGTACTTGTACAACCCACAATGCCATCGGCATGTGGTCCAGGCTTGATCTTGGGATTGAGACTAGAACGCGGATCGTTAGGTATGTTCTCATATAATAGTCCAGATTGAGCATAAATCAAATCCAATTTCTGTGCCCTAAAAATTGCTTGTTCCTCGTTCTGGTCTCCGGATGTAGAAACATCCTTCGCGATGTAAGGTAGCAACGATTTAAGGAATCACTCAAGGAGAAACTCCAACGGTATGAAATCTTTAATCAACCTTTTCCATCTATGCCACTCTCAGATATGGTCTGAGATATTTGTGGCTTTGTCCTATCGAAATGTCAACAAGAGTTCTGTACCAAAGTCATAACACATGGGTAGCTGGAAGTGATTGAGGAAATTCATAGCAAGGTCATCAAACAAAACGAATGCCCCTTTTTGTAACTCTATGTACCATTTCACTTCAGGCACGGTGAGGTTGCGTTGAAATAGCTTTAAAGGGATTGAGTCATCGTGTAAGGAGTTGGAAGAGCACCAAAGGTGAAAGGTAGTGACATGTTCACTAGGATATTCACCTGGTTTTCCCTCAAATTTGGGAATTTCTGAGGGAAGCTTGTTAGGGATAGCCGACCAAGCCGGGTCATGAGATACTGGATCATTCATTAGTGTTGAAAAGTCAGGTAAATTTAACATTGTGAGGAAAGGGAGCCTAGGTAGAGCTGGTCTATGTCACGCTCCCTAATAGTTTATGTTCATATAAGGCTGACTACTGTAAATACCATGGCCTTCGCCATAATATCCTCCTCTCGTTTGACTCGTGTAGGGATTCATGGAAGCATTATGATGTGGTGTACCTTGACTATGCGGTGCTACAAATCCATAATTAATAGAGTAAGTGGGTTGTTGATACTTGTACCCATAAGGTTGATAGCTCTGTCCATACTGCGGTCCATAAGATTGTCCATGAGAAGCTCCATAAGATGTCCCATGGGATATCCCATGAGAAGCTCCATAAGTAGGGATATGGGGTACTCCTTGCGATGGACCGTAAGATCATATATAGGAGTAGGATCTTCCTCCCCAACCTCTTGAGGTGGAGAAGACATCTCGGGAATCTCATCCTTGTGATCTCCCATCATGTTTGAATCAATGTGAGATGTAGTTTTCCCAAACTGTCTATTTCTCTCTCCCAAAGGAAGAGGAGATGTGGAAGGCAGAAGTCCTACTAAACGACGAGAAGGGAGAAGTGCCGCACCCGAATCCACAATGACTCAAAAAATGAAAAAGACTCTTTCTAATTATGTAAACCCTTGGCAAACTATCGTGCACAGAGCATACCCCTATATAATGTAAATCCAAATCAAAAGCAAACAAGGGTAGGATATGTGAGCTCCCGACTGAAGCAAGTATGTCTCACCTAAGAGAGGCTTGAGAATCCCATACATAATAAGCGAAGGTTCATAACCAATTATAGTGGCCCTCAGCTTCAACGCATATAGTGACTGTGATGTCTGACCCCTACCTGGCCAAGACACCTACAGAATAACCTCTGCAAAGTACCCCCGCGATAACCTAGGTAAGAAAACTAAGGTCGCCTCAATATAATCAATGCATAGGCAGATAGTCATAGGCGGGATTAACCATATGAGCCCCCAGATATGAATACAATCCTAGAAATATCTCCGGTGCTACTCAATTATGACTAGGGGTCATCCCAATCATTAACCACTCACACTACCGTGTGCTCAACTCCCTTGTAAGAGGAGGATCCTAAGAAACACTAATTATACCAAGGAATTTCACACTCTCACCTTGATAGACACATACATGTTCTGTTTAGTGGTCTTGGAGAATTTACTCACAATGAACTATTCCAATACCCTAAAACCTAATCTTGTTGGTGCACCCTATAAAAGAAAATATTGTAATTCATTTTATTATGCCTTGATTTTAATTGGCTTATTACTCAAAAGGGTAAATGATCATGCAACTAATGGTGTTATGACGCAACAAGAAGTAAAATGCACACCTAACAATCAATGCAAATGCACTGTGTGAAATGAAAAATGGGGTATGCTACTATGTAAAATGCAAAATTCTCCTTCCAATGAAAATGCAATCATTCCTATATGAAAATCTGACTAATAATTCTCCAAGCAAACCTAATGCAAGTACCATGTAAAATGCAAAATGCAAAAATGCATAATGATGTAAAAAGAAAATATTTTGGTATTTTTGAACTAAAATGAAATAATAAAGCAAAAGAATGACTCTACCACCCCCATACTCTGCAAGTATTACCAAACAACACCCACACAAAGAACTAAGTTAAAAGAGACCTAATGCACTAATCCTAAAACAAAAAATAGAAAATGCAATGACAAGAACATTCCTAAAAAATTCAAACTAAAAAGCGTCTCTAGTTAGAAACAGAGGTGTATACAGACTCTAGAAGCATCCAAGGAGACTCAGCAATCATAAAAACTCACCCAACAACACTTAATTTTCCCGTAAAAGGAAAAACTTAGGGCATATGTGACTGTGTGCAAAAATCCCATGTATATACGTGGATATCCCAGTAAAAACCGTGTGTACACGTGAATGTGAAGCAAAAGCTCACGTAAAGGAAGAAAAAGAGATAAAAAATAAGGTAAACAGACAAGCTAAGACAAAATTTACTGCTATCAGAAACTACAAGGAAAACATGCCCCCAAACCCGACTCAGAAACAGAGAAATCAGAGCAATTCAAGAACATTGAATGCCGATAAAACCCCCAAAGGAAATGACTAGGAACTCCCCAGTATGGTCGCCAATTCTGTTACAGAGAAAAAATCCTATGGTTTGGGGTACCACAACAGACAGAGTAACCGCAAAAATCAATCCTTTCTTATATGCAAGAGAAAACAAACATTTAACACTAAAGGATCTCGAAACATACCTTATTCTAGATGTTTGATGTAGATCCCAATTGAGCTTTTCCACTCTTGCTTGTATTGATAATTTACTCTCTCAACATTCAACAAACAAGACAAGCATGCTATATATAATTGTGTTAGACCTACTCTAGCATATATAATCAATAACATATAATAATTTAAAATAATCCATGGATTCAATACTCATTTAAATACACATTATTTGACAAGAAAAGATATATCTATTACTATAAATCAGAGATTACAATAGTGACAACCTCTGTTGACACGTCTACGAATCGGAGAAACCGAGTCCTCCACCTGGGCCTCCACCACTTCAATATTCCATCTCTCGATAGAAATCTCATAAGAAAAGGTAAGCTTGGGAAGAACACAAAGTGCTCCAAGGGACAAAGGGATGCAGACTCAAGTATAAGCTCCGACAATAATGGACTATAGTTTTCTTGCTATTCAATTCCTCCTCTTTCAATCTATCAGAAGGGTTCCTTATATAGTGCTTCAATAAGGTAATGGAAGGTCAAATCTGAGCAATCTCAAGGCATATGGAAGGAGAAGAGACAAGTGACTCAAATCCACATCAAGGAAAACTCCAAAACTATTTGGCCTTTTGCACACATCTCGATGTACGCGGTTTTAAGGGTCAAATCCGTGTATATACGCGAGAATATGTTTAAAAGTTGCATATAGAAAATAATGCATGTTTTTAGGGATGGTATTGGAAACATCAAAGGTACAAAAATTGTCCATTGGGGTCTAAAGAGTCTTCCAACGGAATAGGAAGGCCATAAAGGTGTGATCCACCATGTGTGGTAAAATCAGCTGTAACATACACTTACTCAATATAGATTAGTGTTATGCTCCAATTTTAGTCTCCTTTGGTGTTAATTTTGCATGTTTGATTAGCAATTTTGTGAGTGTAATTGTTCTATCTCTTGGGTTCAATTTCCATAGATGAGGTAGACCAGTGGCACAGGAAATATTTTTCTTTGAAACCTCCATGATAAAATCGCCAATGTGGACGACTTTCCCATCAAATCCCTGGGCGAATTTCAATGTAATGTCATCATCATACCCCTGAAATTTCTGAAAAAAAGTGATACCAGACACCTTCAAATATTTCCTTGTAGGCATTGAATTCGGGAAAACCTTCTAATACAGAAACACAATTTGGTTCATGGCATGCAACTCCCTTCTACCCCATATTTTTCTTTGAGATTACAACTTAGACTAAAAACAGAAGATGAACCCGAAACTGGGATAATGGTAAGGATTATTGGATAGGCATAAAACAGGTGTTCACAAATTTCTCGAGGCTTCTAATGCAATGGTTATAATGGTAATTTATAAGCCATGTATTTGATAATCATTTCAGTACATGGCGCATAAAAAACTTATGAAAATTTTTGAACTTTCAATGAAATGATGAAATGTTGTGTAGGAAAATCAAAGGTTGCATGGATAAGAGAATGTAATTATATTTTCAAAGGGATAATATCTTCATCTCTAGGCACTACGTGCCATAGAGATGAAGATTCATTTACAAGGTATAGGGATGACTGTCAAATGATGATAGATAGAGGTAAGGTAAAATTAAAAGATCATGATGACAACTAAAGGTAAAATCAGAGTATAGGCTAATCATATGAGGGAATGGGATTATAAAGTATGTAGATATAATCCATGATACAATTTCCTTAAATTTAATGCAAAAACATATTTCAAAGAAAGGATCATTACCTTAAATTGATATTACCTTAAAGGACCAAGTTCTTCAAAAGTACTTTGGATGTAAGGAGTTTTTTCTGCTTGTTGCCATTTCTGTTACAGAATGGAGTTTCTATGACAAGGTGCTCCTTCATTGCTTACAAATATTGCACTGCTATAAAACAAAGAATATTTCTTCTAAGAGGCTATCTACTATGTTTAATGTTACTGGATTCCTATAAAAAAGAATATGCTACTCTGTATCCAAAATGAAGGCTGTAACCACTGAGAGTTATCCATGATAAAAAAGCTACAAGGTCTTCATCCATGTCCTTGCTTTGTGCAATTCTATCTATATGAATAAATTTATTGATGTTGAACATAGATAGAAATCATTGGATTACCAACCAATAGGGAGAGTTGTTAACCAATACGAGATATTCCACCCTTTATGTTAACTGAAATCAAGACACTTGGTACATCCTAACAGTCATGAATAGATTTCTTGGAGTCGAATGAACTGTAGAATTCTATTGCTAAGAAAAATGAATAAATTTCCCTTAGAAAATGACAAGGATTCTTGCCATTAAGGCATGGAGGCTCTAGGGTACCTAAAAATGTCTTAAGTTTCAGACCCAGAGAATGTTTTGGAGTCGATGGGTTAAAACTTGTTGAAAGGAGAGCCTTAATAAATATCCCATCATCCACTTGAGCACAGAACAAAAGATACATTTTGTAGAAATGAAGTATCATCAACAACTTTATTATGGAGCCTAAGCCAGCCAGTCTCCTGGTTTTCTAACTAGACTCTTACTAAACTGTGCCAGAAAACTGCTTTTCACAATAAAGCTTTATTTTTCTTTACTTTTTATTTTTTCTTTTGTTCTTTTTTTATTCCCTACACTACCCTATACTACTAGAAGTAGAAGTATTCTTTCAAGTGTATGAGAACTTCCAATGTAACCACCTACGAATCAAGATCTTTCAAACATCCTTGCTCACATAATGTATATGAACAAATACCATAACATGAGGAACCAGCTTTTCATATAATCTGGTTTTCAAAAATTGCTGAAGAGTAAAAGACTGGAACATAAAAAATGACTCAGTCTATGACTTAGTAGATTCCTGACTATCTTGGATTCCTTCTTTAATATCCTTAATTTCCAATCCTAGTTGATAGTATTCCTCTAGTACCAGGAAATCAATAAATTTTATAATTTCACATTCTAGTTGTTGTTCTTCTTTAGCCGCTTTCCCTGATTGTTGAGCTACATCAGTAAATAAGAAATGAGAAATGTGTAGATCAACATCTTCATGCTGAGGATACTTATAGATATGCTGCCCATTTTGGAAGATGGATTCTTCTCCAGATATGGACCTAATGTTGCAGCAAGGATTGAAGAAACCCTTTGTAGTAATAAGCCCTTCTCTACTCAACAAACTGTTGAACATTTTTAAGCTTGTACTAGTTCAAATGTCCTGCTTCCTAGGTGGGTTAGTGGCATGGTTCTTATGGCATTCAATTGTAAAATTCCAATTTTGAAAATATTTGTAGAAAAATTAGGCATGCAGGAAATCGAATGCATTTAGTGCAGAATTGTAAGATTAACTTAGAAGCAAAGAAACTAAAATTAAATTTTGTGAGTGTAAAACTAGCCCAATATTTAGATAATATAATATGCAATCAAAAATTACAATAAAAGCAATCTAACTGTATACTATGAAATCATAAACATCTCTATTTGAACGAAATCCTACTATTTGCTGAAGAAAGAGCAATCTTGCATACTATTAAAAGGAAAAATACACTTACATCAAAAGAAACTACAGGAAAAGGAAAAAATTCAAAAACAAATATGCTTGAAACTAAATATGTGAGAGTAAACTATATACATTTGCAGAAAAGGAAAACACGCTCTAAATAAATCAAACAAACTTGTGCAGAAAAGGAGAAACAAGGTTTTGGAGTAACCCACTATAGTGGATGCACAGGCTCTTACCTGAAGCTCTCGTCTTACTGTTCTCCCCCCCCCCTTGTTGTGTAATATAAAAAAAACAACCTATCTAGACTCTAATCCGTTTAGCACCTCCTCGGCAACGACCTCAAAGATGTCAGGCTTTAATATGCACTATCTAACACAACACTTAATTGTCAACCCATGAAGGTAACTTGTGAGATGCAAACAGTGTATATACATGATTAAGGCCTATCCTAATATGGATTATTCTAATCCAGGGATTATTGAAAATGCACTATAAGAAGAATTCTAATCTATTAATTATAAAACTTATTCAAATGTAAAGTCCTAATATTTATTAGAATACTCTCACATCTACAAAATATTCAAATTCCTATCCGATCCTAATTATAAGGAGGAAAATACTTTTTAAATTAAATTCAAGACAATTCCAAAACTGAAGCATAAACTAAGAACTATCCAACATAACTCAGAAACTTAAATAAATAGAAAACTATTTATCAACACAGAAAATAGAATATGTTACAAAAAGTGAACTAAGACACAGAAAACAGAGTAAGTTGCAGAAAGCAAACTTATGAAGTTGATGTATCATTTAACCCTTTAAAATATCTTATTTCATTAATGGATTTTTAAGAAGTTTTAATACTATTCCATAGCTTACTGATTCATCTTTAAAAATGAACTATTTATGTGACCAAAACTATTGCAAACTAATTTATATTTTAAGATTAAAACATAATAAATAAAAGTTGCAAAATAAATACAATTAATCTTTAAGAACAAAATTAAAGCTTTAAACCATAACAAAAATAAATGCCATTTGTATATCCTATAACTTAAAGAAAATATAATGAAGTTTATTTTATTGAGAACCAAGTTTTACAAACTTAATGTATAGTTTTCAAACTCAGAATTTGAATCTATAGCAAACAAATCAGACCTACAATATTAAATATTTAAAACAATATTTTCAAATCAACCTGTCCTATTACCAGAGCTTGGTTCTAAACTGAAAAAAGATATGAATATTATTCCATAACTATCACATAATAAGATGACTAAATTCAAACATATGTGAATCTATTTTTACAGTCACTTAACAAGCCTACTAACTACAATTCTTCTTTTTAATAAAAACAAAAAATAACAATTAACATATATATTCTATACAAGAACTAGATTTACAAAAGAAGGGATTATGGTATTCTTGGTGGATCCTTGCCAAGAAAGCCACAAGTACTTAAATGACTTACAGAATAAATTCTAAGCTACAATCATAATCTTGAAATAAAGAAAATAGTGACAGCTGAAAACAAATTGATTAGAGTTTAAAGAAATATGTACATCATCAGGAATAACATTATATAAATTGAACTCTTTTTAATTCAAAGAAACCAGAAATTAAACAACGCAATCCTTTTATTGAACATTCATTTTATTCTACATATATACATATCCTTTGTCTTCGTCCTGTCTACATATCTCTGCCTACATACATACTACCTTCTATAGATTCTTACTACTCCCATTTTCAATCTATGGCTCTCTTTATATAGCTCACAGGCTGAGATAACCATTCCCATTTTTATAGTAGCAACTCAAACTACTCATTAAGAATGCAACTGTTTGATCCTTAATTGACAGCTAACTGTGGAAATTGAACCCAGTGATAGATTAATTTTACTCACAACAAATATCAATTGATCATGCAAAATCACTCACAAAAGAGACTGAATAATGAGCTGAACACTAAACTGTATTGAATAAGTGTACAATAGCCAACCCTGTAACATAATAGGTTGCTGAATTAAATAATTACATAGGATATTTGAATGCATGAGGATCAATTTGAATCTAGCATAAAGCAGGCTTACTAAAATTAAGCAAATACCCCATAGGTGCAAAAAGTTGATCCCAAATCAGTCATGGAGCTCACGAATTGGAAAAAGTGCTTAGGGAAGCTAAAGAGTGATGGAATGAAAAATCATACATGCTTTTCCAAAGAGAAAATAGAGGAGGATGAAGAGGACAAAAAACTAGTTCACCTCACCTAGTCAAACTTTCCCTATTGCCTTAAAGCACTGAAAAAGCAGGCAATAAAGCAGAAAAAGTAGAAGGGCGCCTAGGAGACCAGGAATAAAGTATAATTGATTCCTTGAGGTTTCCCAAGTGCTACATCGGTCAAATTAGGCAAGTTGGACCACTATGGATAGGTAATTGACAACTTGCATAAGGTGGGACACATGAACTTGGCAAATAAGACAAAAATAATTAAATTAATGTCTAAGGTAGCTAACTATGGGTTGATTATTCTAACACCCCCCCTTAAGCCTGACTTATGAGTAATATATCAGAAAAATATAGGGCCTAGAAACAAGGCTTAGTCACCCTTTACATATTGCATGTCCATACAACCAAGGAAAGAGGCAAGAAACCACATGGGAAAATCCTCCCTTAAACATGGACTGTAAGACAAAATTTGGAAATCTTGTCTTCACTCATGCTTCACAGCATGATCAGCAATCCCTAGTAGTGATTTGATATTGCTGAAGGTCTTCTCACAAAATGCTTTGGTGAAGATATCAGCTACTTGTTCTTAAGATGAACAGAAGAGTAGGTGAATGGTGCCATCATGCACAAGATCTCTGATGTAGTGCATATGGATCTCAATGTGTTTAGTTCTCTACTTCTGAAATGGATCTTTGTAGATTCAAATGGTACTCTGGTTATCACAGTAGATGGTAGTTGAGTACTGTAATTCAAAACCACACTCTCCAAGTAAACCCTGCAACCATAAACATTGAGTTGCTGCATTAACAACTCCTCTGTACTCTGCTTCTGTAGATGAGAGTGCAATGGCACTCTGTTTCTTGCTTGACTAGTTGATTGGCCCTTCTGCAAGCATGAACACATATCCTGATTTGGAATTCCTATCTATGCTATCACCTGCCCAATCACTGTCAGTAAACCCAATCAAATCAAGATCAGATTTTGCTTTGTAGAAAATCCCATGTGTCCTTGTTCCCTGAACAAAGTTAAGGATCCTTTTGGATGCTTTCCAATGGATCTCATGAGGTTGATCCATGTATCTAGAAGCCACACTTACCGCATAATAAATATCAGTTCTAGTATGTGTCAGATACAACAAGCATCCATTCAATTTCCTATACAGTGTATTGTTTACCATAGGTGAAGAATCAGCTTCTTCCAGCTTCACTCCTGAAAGGAAAGGAGTTTTGCTTGGTTTGCAATCCTTCATTCTGAATTTTTTCAGCAAATCCAAGGCATACTTGGACTGGTGCACCTTGATTCCTGCTTTGGTTTGAGCAATCTCAAGCCCCAAAAATTGGCTTAAGAGCCCCAAATCTGTCATGGAGAAGGCTTGGTTCATTGCTCCCTTCAAGGAAGCAATCTCATCCTTGGAGTTTCCTGTAACGAGGAGGTCATCAAAATATAACACAATTATCATTAATGAACCATTAATTAACTTCAAATAGACATTTGGATCTGATTTGCATCGAACAAAATTTAGTGATAGCAAGAAGCTATCAATCTTGGCATACCAAGCCTTGCGGGCTTGCTTTAGCCCATACAATGACTTTCTTAACCTGCACACAAGAGAAGGATTAGTAGAAAATCCTTGAGGCTGCTGCATATATATCTCTTTAGTGAGATCTCCATTCAGGAAGGCACATTTTACATCCATGTGATGTACCTCCCATTGCTTTGATGCTGCAATGGCTAAGGCTAGCCTGATGGAGTCCAATTTTTCCACTGGTGCAAAGGTCTCATTGTAATCTATGCCATGAACATATGAGTATCCCTTGGCTACCAATCTTTCCTTGTACTTCAGTGGTGAACTATCAGCAGCAAATTTGGTCTCGTAGACCCACTTACATTGAACTAACTTCCTCCCTGGGGGAAGATCCACTAGCTCCTATGTGTTGCTCTTCTGGAGTGAGCTGAACTCTTCCTTCATGGCTGATTTCCATATTGGATCTCCTGCTGCTTCTTCATATGTTTGAGGATTATATTCCACCATCAAATAGCATTTCTCAACAAACATAGGATCCTTCATGCACAGACCACTCTCAAATTGAGATCTAGTCCTCCTTGGGTCATTGGGATCCCCAGCTAGCTCTCCTGCTGCATGTAGTGTTTTGGCTGCCCATTTCATCCTTGTAGGGATTTTAGGGTCTGCAATAAACTCATAACTATTATAAATATCAGAATCAACATGTTCAAAAAACTCTTCACTTACTTTCAGAGGTTCAGGTGGTGAAGAGGCTTCTCCAACTTCCACTGCTGCAAGGGGTTCTTCTTGAAACTGAACACACCTTTCGATGAAGGCTTTGTTTGTGCTCAAATTTATCAGTTTGTACCCTTTTGAGTCTTCAGAGTATCCAACAAATATACACTCTTGGATTTGGGGCTGCAAAGCCTTTCTCTTTTCTGTTGGAATTCTAGCCCAAGCCCTTGAGCCAAAAATCCTGAAATGGGTCACATCTGGCTTGTGCCCACTCCATGCTTCGAAAGGAGTCATACCATCAAGATTATGAGGCACCCTATTCTGGATATAGGCTGCACAATTGATATCTTTGGCCTAGTACTTTGGTGGCAAATTTTTGGCCTCCATCATGCATGTCACCATCTCCTTCAGTGATCTGTTCTTCCTCTCAACAACACCATTCTGTTGTGGTGTGTAAGGGATAGAATGCTGCATATTAATACCTACATCTGCACAACAATTAATAAAATTAGACTTGACATACTCACCAACATTGTCAAATCTGAGGACCTTGAGTTTCCTCCCAGACTAGTTTTCAACCAAAGCCTTAAAGGCTTTGAAGAGGGAAAAAACTTCAGATTTGTGTTTCAGGAAGTAAACCCAGCAATACCTGGAAAATTCATCTATGAAAGTAAATGCATATTTGGCCTAACTCATGGAAATATGAGGGAATGGTCTAGCAACATCACTGTGGATCAGCTCGAGGGGTGCAGAGGTTCTCTCATGACTAGCTCTCTCAAATTTATGCTCTGGGTGTTTTCCTAGGATACAACCTTGGCAGACTCCTTTGGAAACTTTTATCTTTGGTAACCCTATTACCATCTCTTTTTCACTAAGATTAGAAAGATAATTGTAATTTAGGTGGCCAAATATTTCGTGCCAAAGCTTGCTTTCTTCATTAGTATGAATCAGAAAAGCAGAGGGGTTTTAGCAGGGTAGGAAGTGTGAGAACATGTATACCTTCTGAGCATGATTCGCAACTCCTTTTGCAATGACTTTACCACTTGAGATCTCTGTGATCTCAAATTCATCAGGGGAAAATATGACCTTCTTTGGAGACCCAATGTGAGTCATCTGGTACACTGACAAAAGGTTGGAGGCAAGACCAGGCACATACAACACATTCCTGAACTGACCATGATCAAGATCAACTTTCCCTTTGCCTAAAATTTCAGTGAGAGAGTCATCTCCCAGTACTATAGGTGGTCCTTTCGACATGTCAAGTGAGGAGAATGCCTCCTTGGTCGAAACCATGTGTCTTGAATCTCTAGAATCAATGATAAAACTGGGTGAGCTTGATGTGCCAGCAACCAATGCATGAACTCTCTCTCTATCATATAAACTTGCTCCTCCTTCTCTCTTCTTTGAGTTGTCTGGTAGGGAGATGTGATTCTTCTCCAGGTGTTGGGTCAGCATGTCTATTTGATTCTTCATACAATAGCTTTCAGTGTGATTTCCCTTATTGCAGTATGCGCACTTGCTCATTTCTCCTTTGTTTTTCTTCTTCTGGTAGTTCTTCTTGGAACCTTGTGGCTCCTTCAGAGACTTGTTCTTGTCTCTCTTTTGCTCAGGTGGCTTTTTAGCTTTCTTTTGATTTTTGAATCCACCTTCGAATCTCCAGCAATTAGAGCTTGATCTTTGGATGGTTTGATGGTTCCCATCATCACCATCTTGTCCTGTTCTTGTGTGAGAGATTCCATGAAATCTGCAAGGCTAGGCATCTTCCAGGTTTGAGCTGTCAGTTTTGTGGCATAGAAGGTCGAAACAAACACTGAATAGTTAGGGCCAAGATTCGAGAGAATTTCCAAGACCAGCTGATCATCCTTCTTTTCGATCCCACACAGTTTCAGTTGCAAAACAAGTGCTTTGAACTTGGATAAATAGAGTTGCAGAGATTCAAAGCTATTGGGACTCAGGGAAATCAGCTCATTTTCAATTTTATGTCCCCTCATCTCATCTATCTTTCCAAAAATATCAGTAATATTCTCCCATAATTCATTCGGTGATGTCAATCCATCAAGATGGAAAAGGAGGTCTCTGGAAATACTCAGACACAGGAGACCATAAGCCTCATCCCTCCTGTTGTGCCATTTTATCTTCTCTGCAGTTGCATTGGGCTCTGCTTCTGTTGCCATAGTCACCCTGTAGAGGCCTTTTTCTCTCAATAGTATCTCCATCTCTGCATTCCATTCAAATAAATTGAAGGGAGTCAATATGATCTTCTGAGATTGATCCATAGCTTAGAAATGTGTCCCGGTTGTCAGTAGAAGGCCCCCAGTCACTGATGTCGAACCTGCAAAACAATTTTGAAGGAGAGAAATTGATCTACAATGTCTCTCATACCATGTGGAAATTGAACCCAGTGATATATTAATTTTACTCATAACAATTATCAATTGATCATGCAAAATCACTCACAAAAGAGACTGAATAATGAGCTGAACACTAAACTGTATTGAATAAGTGTACAATAGCCAACCTTGTAACATAATAGTTTGTTGCATTAAATAATTACATAGGAGATTCAAATGCATGGGGATCAATTCAAATCTAGCATAAAGCAGGCTTACTAAAATTAAGCGAATCCCCCATAGGTGCAAAAAACTGATCCCAAATCAGTCATGGAGCTCACGAATTGGAAAAATTACTTAGGCAAGCTAAAGAGTGATGGAATGAAAACTCATACATGCTTTTCTAAGGATAAAAGAGAGGAGGATGAAGAGGACAAAAAACTAGTTCACCTCACCTAGTCAAACTTTCCCTATTGCATTAAAGCACTGAAAAAGCAGGGAATAAAGCAGAAAAAGTAGAATGGTGCCTAAGAGACCAGGAATAAACCATAATTGATTCCTTGAGGTTTCCCAAGTGCTACATGGGTCAAA
Source organism: Pseudotsuga menziesii (assembly GCA_001517045.1). Classification (NCBI taxonomy): domain Eukaryota; kingdom Viridiplantae; phylum Streptophyta; class Pinopsida; order Pinales; family Pinaceae; genus Pseudotsuga; species Pseudotsuga menziesii. The sequence goes on from LPNX010953498.1 coordinate 112,358, forward strand.
TTAGGCAAGTTGGACCACTATGGATAGGTAATTGACAACTTGCATAAGGTGGGACACATGAACTAGGAAAATAAGACAAAAATAATTAAATTAATGTCTAAGGTAGCTAACTATGGGTTGATTATTCTAACACTAACAAGATGTGCTTTGGTTTGCTGTCAAATAGCAAATATTCATCTCTATGGCATGTAGTTCCTAGAGATGAAGATTGCATTAATTTATAAATGAGTCATCAGCGAATTGAAGATCCAAGAATGGATATGGATAAACTTAGAGTTGTATGAGAAAGGTAGCCATGTGTGGAGAAGATTCAAAATAACTAATTTCTGCTGAATGCTAACGTGTGCTGCAGAAATCAAAGGATGCTGCATAAATGTAATTAGTCACAAATCCTTCTAGAGATTACATTTAAACATTAAATCAAAGGAAATTAATGAAATATCATACCTTAATAACTTGCTGAATATTTGGGTAAATATGTGAAAATGTAGAAGGATTTGTGGGATAAAAATATAAAATGAATATATCAAAGGTTTATCTGGAGGGTGTAAATAGGTACAAAATAGTTTCAATTTGGCGAGCCAACAAAGAATTTGGAGAAAGCTTTTGGTTTGCAAGAAATAAAAGATGAAGCATGGAGCGAACCCAACATCTCCTCTTGTTCTCTCTCTCAAGATTTCTTGGCCTCTACATTCTCTAAGGAAGTTGATCACGATGAATAAGTTTCTCATACAGTTCATGTTGTTGCTTCCCTCTTTGATTCGAATGCTTCCTCCTTCAATCAAGAAGCAAATATTGAAGAGCCATCTTTTTTTGTGTCTCTTGAAGGTGATTTTTCTTCTTGTGATACTAATGATGAAAAAGAAGTAACATATGGAGATGATATTGATATTGATTATGATACTATAACCCATCCATTTTTCTTAAAATCTCCTACCTTATATTCTGAGATCTATGTGCCAGATCCTTCACACTTTGTGCATACCTACCTCATTGATGGTGCGCAACCCAGTGATTTCTAGGATGTTTGCTTAGCCAAATCAAACCTTATTTGTGTCATACCACTTACCTTACTTGATATCATGTGCTTCATAATCTCCTCCTTTATTCTTGGAATCAATACTCAGAACCTCCTTGAAGATTGTGAACATCTCATTCTTTCCTCCTTTCATATAGAGGATTCATTACCAGTGTATTCCCATGAGTCTATTGATCATCTTATATGTGATCCTTTGAATTCTGATTTAGAATATTGTTTCCAGGATGATATGCATGTCATGACACATATAATACCACCACCCATACCATCTACCATACCTCTGAATAATCCTAAGACTATACAAATCCCAAGTTCACTAGTTGATTCCGCATTGGTCTCTTATGCAGTGATATTTATCTTACATGGTTTTAATTGTTTCCTATATTTCAGTGGATGGTTATCCATGTCCTTAGTCATCCTTGGAGTGATATTAAACATGTTTGGATATGTTCTAAATACTTATGGTTCAGATATTATGCCCATCCATCATTCATATTTTTACACCTATCAGTTTTACCTAGTTGCTCATAAATCTCCTAGTCTATCCCTATATCCTCACGGAGCCAATGAAGCCTTTGTCCTTTCTATTCCATATTCTAATGTTTATGATATGTCAGAGTTTAATCAGCCTCATATAATATCTATAAAGGTGCTACATCAGATTGGAATATTGTCATGTGATTCACATCACAATTTTGCAGCTATTCAGGGAATTGGGTGTGAAATAAATTGTCTTAATTTTTTTACTCTCTAGAAAGAAGTATGCACAGATCTCTTTTCCATTTAATATTATTTTTTCAGATCATAGTTTGATAGAAGCAAGAATCATTCATATAATTCTCTCGTTGGGCAAAATATTGTCTTAAATAATTTACCTAACATTTAATTATCAACCGGGGTTAGTAGGCTTAGAGTTGCTACAAAATATATGTGAAGGTAGAGAGTGTCGTGGTAATGCTCTAAATAAGATTGAAAGGTCTTAAGTTGAAATCCTAAGGATCTAGTTAAGTTAATGAAAATAAATTTAACATCAAACTATTTATCAATGTTCGGATATAAACATTGTTATGACAATAAACTATTCTATCTAGAGAGAGATTGATTTTTACTTGAGAGAATGACTACATTAAAAATGATTTACAATGACCAAATAGAAACTATACATACACTAACTAAATAATTTCAATTCCACTCTCCTTGATTATTCTGAGGATAGGAATTTGCTGTATTAGGAATTGGGGCAGGAGGGGTATAAAAATGACTCTCAAAAGAATTATGAAATCTAAAGGGAATTAGGTCTAGTTTGATCTCTACAAAAATGTGTAAAATGAGAAATGTCTAGTTACAAGAAATAGTAAACATGATTGTTTATACATAAATAGCTCCTACTTACAAAATATTATATAAGGGTAGACATAGTTCATGGAGAAACAAAAAAATTACAAAGATGATTTGAGTCCTATCTTATAGATCCTTTTCACAATTGTATAATTTAAAAGAGCAGATTGTATTAAAAACACCTAATCTATCAATGCATGTAATTTAAAACTAAAGGAACAACTTGAATCAAAGGCTCAATTATAGATTAATAAGATGGGTTAATTTACATAATATCATTCCTATGCATAAGGTAAAATAAGAGGAAGGAGAAATGAGTTTTAACAAGAAGTCTTAAATAATCTTATCTACAGGTCTTTAAAAGAAAATATAATCATTATCTAACCATTACTTTTCAGATAGAATCAGAAAACTAGAAAGATAAACTTTGAAATGAATTAAAAACACATAGGACTGAATGAGCGATTGTATAACAAGTGGAAATGAAGGTCTATATAAAAGGTAGAACAAACTGTCTGGATGAAAGTTTGTTTGAAGAAAATGTTAAGACATGAAGGAAACAATAAATTTAAATGCTTTATTGAAGAGAAGCTACCCCATGCATGTACTACTGTAATGTGAAATAGGAAATAAACCTACTTTAATGACTGAATTCCGTAGTAATACGACCTAAACTAATTTCATAATTCAAAACAAGCTAACATATTCTTAAGCAAATTCATGATAAAAACTGGAGTAAGCAGAACTAGATTATAATTAATCAAAGAAATTTAATCTAGAAATCGAAATACTTTGCAAAAAAACTTGAAAACTATCTTAAACACCACTGATTGCTATTTAATAAAAAGAACCTACATGCTCATCATAATTTTAAATTGAAATCTATACTATAGGAACATGAACAATTATAAAAACAAACTAAACAACTCATAACTAGAATTATACTAATTCCAAAGGAAAATAACAAAACCTACACAAGGATATAAAGAATCTGTTTGTCGGGGGGCCCTCCCAGTGAATAGAGTTATGCTTCTTCTAATCGAACAAAATCATATACAACACAATAATATTTTCATTAGAATTAAAGGTAGTGTTACAAAGTTTTTCAGATTGAACTGAAAAAATAAAAGACAAAGGCTTAGACTCCAGACTTCCAGAAGCTCCTCCCTAAGTCACATGACAACGTCTATATATATACATCGTTCAATGGAGGCGAGCAAGTCGACCCTTTATTGGTCAAATGGTCTTCTTGATAAAGCAATCATAATGTCAAATAAGTGGATAACAACTAACAACCAACAATCCCTCTTTTCTCGCAGATCAGGTTCCTTCAAGCGCGCAATGTGGTTCATGACTTCATTCCGAATCAAAGCCTGCGTCGAGGTGTCATGCAGACGTGCTAGATGGGGACTTCTTCCAGAAGAACACTAACGCTGAGATTTTGGCACGTGGTGATGATAGTTTCTAGCCATTTTTATGCTCTAAATACACAGAAACATGCTACCAAGAAATGCGTAGTCTTTTTGATGATCTGGACAGCAAGCTGGGAATGCTCTCCATATACTCAGCTGAATGTGTATCTACTTTCAAGGTCACTAAAAATTCTATATAACCTGTAGAGAATAAGACACATGAATTAATATATCAAATACACTCCATATTATGCCAATTTTAACTATTGAAACGATAAAATGATGATAATAATTAGAATTGACATAAATCCTAATTTAGTCATACCTGAAGCTTGTAGAGGGAGCTGCATGGTGAAAAATACACTAAAAATTAGCAAAACATGTGTTAATATGTGAAGTATTGAACCCAAAAATAGTGACAAAATGGGGACTAATAGCTCCTACTTCATCAGTTGATGAAATACAAGGAGTCTCTCCTCTTCCTTCTTGCAGGTTCTACACTCTAGCACATGATCATGGAGTTCATGATTTCTTCAACAAGTTTTCCATCCATAAGTAGTTCATTCAAATAATTCAAGTGAATATAAGGATATGTTGAAGACATATTATTTCAAAATTTTGTGCCTTGTCCTTTCTTGAGGGAGGATTTTCCCCATGTGGTTTTGCCTCTTTCCTCACTTTTTTGGACATAATAATTGTTAAAGGGTGACCATAGCCTTGTTGTTGGGCCCTATATGCATCTATATTTTTTGTCATACCATCATAAATTCAGACTTATAGGGGGGTGGTTCAATATGTTAAACCCACTCATAACTTAGGATAAAATAATTAAACATTATTTGATTAATTATTCACCCACTAGCTTAATTAGTTGGCATCCACTTGCACCTTAAAGTCAATACACGCCATCTATACCCTAGGAATGATTTATTTCTAATTATGGGTTGATCTTGACCACCTTTTGACCATCTAGAATTAGTATACAACACTTTAGAATAGATTCTGCTTTATTATGCTTTTCTGTGGATAACGTAAAGCTAGTCAAACTAGGAAACTGAGTCCTTTTGTTGCCAACCCATCCTTCATGAATTTTCCTCCATTTTCTAGGATTAGCATGTTTTTTCCATCTCCTTGACAACTCACTCATGATTTTTCCAATTCGTGAGGTCCTTGATAGATTTGGGAAGTGCTTTAGCCACCTATCGAGGTTTGATATATTTTGGTAAGTCAGCCTTTTTGAGCTTTATGAGTTGTCTCCATACAAATCGATTTTCCTATGAGGGATGTACTATTTATGTACACTATTATTCTTCATTATTCAATGGAAGGATACTCACCTATATTCATCTCTTCATTCATGTGATTCAGTCTCTTTTCTTCTCTCTATTTTTCATGTGTATGCTTGTGAGAATTCTTAGTAGCAAGATCTATTTCCTTTGATTCTTCTTCGCATCATTGCTCATAGCATTGATCTATTATTTCTACACTTACAATGCTCTTGGGGAGCCCATGTAATCTGAATATTTCTTTGAAAAAAAATCAGCCACCTGTGCAGCACTAAAAGATGATGTAACAACAAAGAAATGCGAAATTTTTGTCAATCATCCACTACCACATATATGCAATCCTTACCCAAATATTTGGGAAAACGAGTGATGAAATCCATTGAGATACTGTCCCATTTTTTATACGGAATAGGCAATGGTTGCAATAAACCAGTTGGGCATGTAAGTTCTGATTTGTTTTGCTGACATACCTTATATTCATTCACATATTTTTGAAGATATTCCTTCATCCCCTTCCAAAATATTTTTTTCCTTATTTTGCTATAAGTTTTTAAAATCCCCGGATGGCTGCTAGTGGGGAATCATGTGCTTCTTGCAAAATTTTGTACTTGACATTTGAACCTTGAACCAAATAAATTCGTCCCTTATAATATATCAGTCCATTTAAAATCCTATAGTTACCATTCTCCTTGATTCCATCTAATACATCACAAGTAAGTTTGTCTTTGGCATACTTAACTAGTAACATGTTTTTCCAATCCTTGGCAGTGTCCATGAGAGAAAAAGAAGGTCTTCGAGATAATGCATCTGCTACAATGTTATTCTTTCCTTTCACATATTCAATATCAAAATCATAATCTTGAATATTTCTTACCCACTTTTGTTTCCTTTCATTTAGATTCTTTTGGGTGAGGAAGTGCCTTAGACTATTTTGGTCATTTTTCACCACAAACTTGTCTCCTACCAAGTATTGTAGAAACTTGGCCAATGCATGCATGATGGCGAAAATTTATTTGTCATCTATGGAATAAATGTTTTCATGTGGTTGCAATGTTCTACTCTCAAAGGATATAGGGTGCTGGCCTTGCTTTAGGAAAATCCCTATTCTTCTACCTGAAGCATCACATTCAACAACAAAAGGATTAAAAAAACCAGGTAATGAAAGTATGGGACAACTACTCATTACCTATTTCATTTTTTGGAAGGCCTTTTCAGCCTCTTAATCCCACTTGAAATCATCCTTCTTAGTCAAATCAGTGAGTGGAGAAGTCAACTTGGAGAACCCTTTCACAAACTTTCTATAATAGGTGCATATTCCAATGAAGCCTCTTAATTTGGTGATGTTTTTTGGTGATGTCCATTCTAAGATAGCCTTAATTCACTAGATTCCCCTTCAAGTCGTAGAATGGCCATTTTCAACGCATCTTCTTCAATCATAGGATTTAATTGGAAATATACACTTAATTTCTATAACCAAGCACTAGCAAACATTTGTGAGGAACCATCAAAGGATGGAATGGTTACTTTTCCCATTGTGTATTTTAATTCATGGTTAATATGAGATGCCCTACTCCCATTTCCTTCTTGCTTGACATGAAGAGAAATGTTTGCAAGGGGTTGGAGATAGGTGAGTTGCATAGCATCTAGGATGCTACGCATACTCACGAGGCACCGCGTAAGGCAAAGATAGCGTGACAGGCAGAAAATAGTCCACTTTTTATATATTGTTATTTCATGTTTGTACTCATTGACCATTTCTTCGGAATATTGGTCCTTAGTGGTTAAATTAGTAGGAGTTAGTTAGAAGTGGACCTTGAATGTAAAGGTGCAAGCCTATATATAGAGTTAGAATTACAAATGTAAGAGATAGACGAGGATACATGGGGAAGATATTGATATCTACTAACAGAGTTTGAATCTTGTGTTATTTTGTGGGGTGATCATTCTCTAGCTGTGAAGAAGTAATGTATGTTTTGGGATCTAGTGTGCAGAAGTAATATGATACGACAGATGTTGCTTTGAATTGGTATTGTATTTTATCTCTTTTCTATTCCTATGTGCTTCGATATCAATGATGGATGTTTTATGGATTTGATTTATGAATGAATGATATGATGATATGATGAATAAGTAAATGATGTGATCTATTTAGATCTGTGGTTGTACTAATAGATCTGTGATGAATGTTGTGATATCTGATGAATGGCTCTTCTAGATCTGATAGGTATGTTGATAAATCATTGATGCCCCAACCCTCCCCTTTACTACTAGAAACTTGGTTGCGACAGATCTCCCTCAAACATATCGGGTGATATTTCATCAGCTCTGCAGGTGTTGTCGGGTAGGGTAAAACCTTTCTAGGCTAGTGCTCAGGGAGATTGTGTTGGTTGGGAGTCAACAGAATGAGAAACCCTGTCGACAAGGGTTTGTTGGTGGGTTTTGGCCAACAAATGGTTTTGTTTTTGTGGACCTCATTGTGACTGAAGAGGAGGATATGTTGTGGAATTTGACGAAACCAGAGATCCAAGATTGGTTTGACCTGAGACTGCGAGAGTTCACTGAAATTGAGATCCAGAACTCGAAGTTGATGAAAAACACATGGTTGGAAAGGTACATTCACAATGGTCCTCATGAATGGTTTTTCTGTGAGTTTACCATCATACTCTACGAGTGGTTGGCACAATTCACCTACAAGAAGCACAACTTCTAGGGAGGAGAACCAGCATCCTGGAATTCTGAGCTAACCCAAGATCTACAAGAGATGGATAACAAGGTGCCGCAGGCTATCAAAGTTTTGTTGGATAGTATTCTGGAAGGATACATCACTGATTTCGTGGCTTAGACCAACAATTCCTTCAGCGAAGTAGAATGGGAATTCTTCAACGGACCACGAGGTAGGTTCTTATTGTCTCTACAATTTTCAATGAAGATGCTTGTTTGTGAAAAGGGCATACTAAATATGCACCTATTCATATTTCGTGAAAGGTGAAGATCCTTGTATGGTGTCATAGCCACAGGTGATACATCCACCACCTCAAGTCCAATATACACCTCCACCATAGATGCATTTTATTCTATCGTAACCATAGACATAGGCTGCACCACATCCACAGTTTGCACCACGACTACAGTACACCCAGACCCCAATGGCTCCACCACAGCCGCAATATGTCCAAGCAGTGCACTACATTCAACAGTAGCTGAATCCCCCGCAACAGCAAATGAACCAACCCCAATATCAATAGCAAGTAGCTCAACCATAATATCAGCAAAAAGGAGGATTCCATAGAGGATTCAGGGGAAGAGGAGGTTTCGGCCATGGAGGAGGATGAGGTGTGCATCAATCCAGTGTTACAACTATGGGAGATTTAGCCACTATCAGAGGGATTTTCCCCATTTGCAATGTGTCTACTGTATGGTGAATGATCATACTATTGAAAATTGCTCTTAGTTAATTGCGATGTGGTAGGATGGAAATGTTCCTCTGTTGTAGAATGAGAATGAGTTCCAGGCCTATAATCAGATACAGAACCAGCAGCAACTACCGAATCAGGTTCAGCCCCAAATTTTAGTACAAAATCAGAATATCAATCAGCCTATAAATCCACTAGCAAACCATAATCCACATTTGAATTAGCCTCCATCGAAGAACAAAAATCAAGGGTTGACGGTTGCGACCATTCTAGCAGAGCCGCAAATAGAGGATGTTGATGTTGGGATTGTTACTAAAGGTGGCAGGATGACTGGAAAATATGGACTGTGACCACAAGTGTGAATAGCTGGTAAGAGCAAATCACAGTTTGATATCGCGACTAAGAGAGATACCTTTTTCGAGGCTTGCGAGGTGCCTGGAAGAAATCCTGGTAAGACACCTATTTTTGGCATGCCTTCTGCTTTTGATTCTTCATTAAAAGCTGGAACATTGCTACAGTATGGTACGTTACAAAATTTCTTCGAGATTTGTTTATCCCTGGAAAGAGATCCCGATTCTCTAGTTGAGATTGAGAAGTTGTTGCACCATCAAGATAGAGAGTTGCAGGACTCTGCGGTGAATTATTTATAGAAGAAAAAGACGGGAAAGGAAATGTGGATGAACATCCAGATTGGGGAATACAAAGTCAATTCAATTATTTTAGAATCTTGGGTGATATGTGAACATCTTGATGAAACAAAAGTGGTAGAATATGGGGGATCCGAAACTTGGCTGGTCTCCAGTGCAGCTGAGATTGGCTAATCATGCCAAAGTTCAACCAACCAACTGTGTGTCGAATCTAGTCGTAGATGTCGAAGGTACGAGGACTTGTGTTGAATTTGATGTAATTTAAATCATGGATGGAAGGGGCTCATGTCCTGTGCTACTAGGGATTGGATGGGCCAATGACAGCATGGACGTGATAAAAATTAAGAGGCGGTTGATGACATTTGAGAACCAAGATATCCAAGTCATTGCCCCTATGGATCCTAATGAAGGAAGGTGATATATTGAACCTATCAAATATGAACTTGTTAGAGGATGGGATCACATTTACAATATCTCTGAGGATTACATCCATCCTACCGCCAATGGAGAAATCAACCGCTGAAGATTAAGAAAGTTAACATTGGGATGGAAGAGAATCCAAAATTTGAAAATATTGGGGACTACTGGGATGAGGAGACCATGGTGAAGATAAAATATCTATTGCATGAGTTTCAATATCTGTTCCTGAAAAAATTCTTAGAAATGAAGGGGATATTGGGTGACCTAGGGGAAATGAAAATCCCGTTAAAATCATGCAAAACTAGCACGATGGAGGCCATATCTCTTGAATCTATGATATAAAGAATGGGTCAATTCTGAACTTGATCGGATGCTAGATGCAGGGATTATTGATCCAGTAGAAGAAACATAATGGATAAGCCCTATGGTAGTTCAAGACAAGAAAAATTGCGAGGTACAAATCTGTGTCGATTTAAGAAAGTTGAATGATGCTTGCATGCATGATCCCTTTTTGACACAATTCACGGATGAGGTTCTTGAGGGAGCAGCAGGTCAAGAAATGTACTCTTTTACAGATGGATTTTCTGGTTATCACCAGATAAGAATTGCAAAGGAAGACCACCACAAAACCACATTTGTCACCGAATGGGGTTTCTTTCAATAGACAGTGATGCCCTTTGGATTGAAGAATGCACGTGCGGTATTCTCTCAGGTTGTTTTCACCACTTTTAAATATTTTATTCAAAAATTTCTGCAAGTATATATGGATGATTGGACTGTCTACGGGATTATTAAGGATCACTTGGAAAACCTATGTTTGATGCTGGAAAGGTGTCAACAACATCAGAACGCATTGAATTCAAATTAGTGCATATTTTGTGCACCATTTGGGATACTATTAGGCCATATCATTTATAAGTAGGGGATTTTGGTTGATCCAGTGAATATTGTGCTCATTCTGAGCTTGCCACCACCTACCAATACAAAGATGCTTCGCACAACATTGGGACATATTAGGTACTATCGCAAGTTTATCCGCGGTTATGCTGTGATTATTGACCCTATGGAGAAATTGTTAAACAAGGATGCTGCATTCGTATGGAGCCAGGAGTGTCAAAAAATATTCGACACATTGAATTCCAAGATGGCTTAAGAACCCATACTTGTGTTCCCCGATTGGAACAAGGAGTTCCATGTCCATGTCGATGCCTCGTCTGTTGCACTGGAAGTGGTACTCGCGAAACTAGGAGAAGGAGATCTAGATCACCTAATTGCCTTTTCTAGTAGGAAGTTATCTTTTGCTGAGAATAATTACACAACCACAAAAAGAGAGGGGTTGGTGATGGTATATGAGCTCCTGAATTTCAAGCATTATCTATTGGGATTTCACCTCAAAATGTTCATTGACCATTCAGATTTGAAATATATGGTCAATAAGCCTGCGTTGGGGGGGGAATATCTGTCATTGGCTACTTCTCTTTCAGAAGTTTGATTTCAAAATAATCGTGAAGCTAGGACACTTGAATGCTGGTCCTGATCATCTATCCCGCATTGAAATAGGAGAAGATCCCACTAATATTGACTATGGATTGCCTAATGCACAACTATTTTGAGTTGATATCGTAGATGACCATTATGCTTCGATCATTCAGTTCTTGGAAACCAAAGTTGCACCAGAGGAAATGTCAACCAGTCAAAAGAAGCAATTGGTAGTAAAGGCTTTGGATTTCCAATTACTTGCTGGGAACTTATACAAGCTTGGACCTGATGAGATCTTATGATGGTTTGTTCTACCTCATGAACAAGGAAACATTCTGGAAAAATCACATGCAGGAGTTGCAGGTGGACATTATGGAGGATGGGTGACCGCGCATAAGATTTTTCACACCGGGCTATGGTGGCCTACTTTACAAAATGATGTCGCAGACTATGCGTGAAGCTACAATGTCTATCAATGTGTCAGGAATCCATCACGGTAGGATGAAATGCCTCTTGTACCACAGGTAACTTTGTAACCTTTTGATCAATGGGCTATAGACTTTGTGGGTCCCATAAACCCACCAAGGAAGAGAATGGGTGCATGGTACATAATCACTGCGATTGAATATTTGACGAGGTGGGCAAAGGCTGGACCAGTTGTGGATTGCACTGCTCCGACAACAACAAAGTTCATATTTTAAAATATTATGACACGGTTTGGATGCCCTCAGATATTGATGAGTAACTAGGGAAGTCCTTTTATCAACCGCACAGTAAAAGCACTGACAGACGAATTGTAGGAGCAGCTTCAGAAAAGCACCCCATATCATCCACAGGAAAATGGCACTATAGAAGCCTTCAACAAAATATTTGAAACTGAACTGACAAAGGTATGTAATGATAATCATGATGACTGGGATTTAAACATTCCTGCAGTTGTATGGGCATATCGCACTACTTGCAAGAGGATGACGAGGAATATGTTGTTTAAATTAGTCTATGGGCAAGAGGCAGTCAAGCCTATGTAATACATTGTTCCTAGTATGCGCATTGCAGCAGCAAATGGCATGGGCAATGAAGCAACACTTCAGGAGAGAGAAACACAACTAGTCCACCTGGAAGAGGACTGCTTCATCGCAAGCTTCCAACAGAGAGTCGAGAAGGATTGACAGAAGGCGTGGCATGATCTCCATATCAAAACCAAATAGTTTTCCCAAGTTGATTTGGTGCTTTTATATGACCACAAGTTCATGAAGCATCAAGGTAAGTTACATATGCACTGGTTAGGACCCTATCTTGTTAATTCAATTACCGCTGGGGGTGCAGCTCAAGTGCAACAGTTAGATGGAGCGTGTTACCACCTAAGTTGTACTTAGTGGTTTTTTATCAAGTGATCCTCGTGAACCCGACAAATATGATTTGTTCAGACTTCAAAAGATGTACTATATCACATGTTCATACCCCATGGGGGAATTATAATAAGATGTTCTAGCATGATAGTGTATGTAAAAGACTCAGTCTCTTAGACTTTATTTGTCAGTCTGATCAGCCCAGGGTGTTTTTTTTCCCTTAGTTATTATTGGTTGTTGAATAAACAACTGATAATTTATGAGTTTTTCACTCAATACCTCCAAAGTTGGGGTGGTCGGCTTGGCATTTAGGCCTATTAAGGTTATTAGAGTTTATGTGTCAATGTATAAACATGCTAGGCATCATGGTTGAGTCATATGAACATGTCTAAGTCCCCCTAGGTTTTTATTTTTTTTAATTCTTTAAGTTTTTTAAATTTTAATTTTTCCATTAAAACTTAGGCTATTTTCTAATAGTCTAATTGGAAAAATTGGTTTTGTAATAAAAGTGGGCCAGATAATCGGTTTCAGTCATGGAGGTTCTCATTTCCAAGCTAAGAGAACCATGTAAACCTATAGACCCACTATTTCCGAGTTTTGAGTGATTTTCCATCACTCAGGTCAGAAATCCCCAAAAAATCAATTATTGATTATTTTAATTAATAAATTGATGAATAATGGAGCAAATCCAAAATCCTAGATCAATCAATTCTCAACCGATTTGATTGAAATCAGTCTCATTGACAGTAGATTGGCTGGATCTAAAAAATCCTTGACTGAAGGAGGTGATCAAGGAAGATCTAGAGTTGAACTTCAACCTCCTTTATGGGGAATTGTGCCCTCTCTCTCTCCTCCACACGTGTGAGCTCTTCTAAAATCTATGTGGTTGATGATTCAGTCAGCAGGTTGATGTGTCAGCTGAATCATCCCTCCTATTGATAGTTAGGCTCAATGGAAGCTCATTTTAGCTTCAGATAAGGCAATGATGGACTCTCCATCAACTATAGTGGTCTATCTCCTTGGGATTTGTGGCCCCTCTGGGCTACAGTTTCATTTTTTTGTATAAATAAAGCATGGCTGTCTCTCTTCCAAGCTAGCTAGATTTGGATTGAGGAGATATTGCTGTGGTAATACTGTGTAATATATTTTTCTATTGGAATAAAGTGAAGCTTTGGAGGCCAAAACAGTGTAATGCTCTTATATGTGTGGAATTAACATTGTCTTGTAACTTTTTATCGGTGTCTTTCTCTCAATTTCTGCATCTGAATCTTGTCTGTCTTGAATGCTTTAGTTGAATCAATAGGAGTATATTTGGGAAAGTAAGATTACTTGTGTCTCAATATCTCATAGCATATATGTTTGAAGATTCATATTATACATGTTTAAATAAGTTTATTTGCATGTAATCCCTCTCTTTTCTCATATATATCTATCCATATCTAATAAGGTTTTTGTGCAGGATTGTTCATTAGTTTTTAGGTAGCATGGGTTGGATGAGCTATGGATCTAGCTTGAGTCTACTGGGAATCCGACTATTTTGTGAAAGCATTGTCCCTCGGCATTCCATGAACTAGTCTTTTTTGCAGATCCATTCCAGCAACAAGCGCTCTTCCTTTCCTCTTCCTCCATTTTTTTTAAATCAGTCCGGTTACTTGTTTTGCAGCTTTAAAATTGTTTAGATCTATCAATTTCAAAATTAATTTTACATATATATTTCTTCCTTAAATCTCATAAACTAGATCTCATTCCTAACGAAATTTTATAAGCATTCTAAATCTAGTTTTAGGTAAAATTGTCATTTTTCAAGGCTGTGAAAGTAGATCTCAAGCTTGTTGAATGCATCGTTGTTTCCTTAGAATATAAAAATTTATATTCATCAATTTAAGTGATTCATATTTTCTGCCCAAAAATAAGGCCAAGATCCCAAGGAAATCTTGATTTCCTTGGTTCTTTTTCTGCTTCTGTAAAAACTAGTCTTAACCTAGAATTTTTGGGTAAAAAGTGTGTTCATCCAAAAGTACTTTTGGGCATATTTAGCTGCTATAATATTGAATTTTTTTTATCAGGGATAACAGAAAAGAGGAGGAGGTGCTATCCGGAAATCATTTTTGGACCATTGGAAACCCCCAAGGGGGTCTCTGTCTTCCCAAAATTTCAAAATTTCGCAATTTGTAAACCTTTGGTCTCATTCCATATAAGGACCAAGTGGATTAATTTCAGTTTTTTTATATTGTAATTTCTTCTAATAAAAATAAAATCTCCTCGAATAGGCTCTTTCAATCCTATTCACCATCCCCCTTGGGGGGATTTGCATCCATGTCATTTTTTACATTTTTTCATCTTTTTCCAATCTAGTATAGTTCTAGTCTGCAAGGGTAGTATACTTTGAATTATAATCATTGTCATATTCCATATCTGGTGGTTTTAAAGTAATTTTAATACTTACACAATGAGCCTCCTTTTGAGCTGAAAGGTGAAGAAAGGGTCGTGGTAGTCTAATTAGAAAATTGTGGTTTGCTTATTTGTTTATGCTTCATATGCTATCATTAATTGTTTTAATAATCATAATAAAATCAACCCCTCCTTGACTCCCAAATTGAGGTCCACTTAGACCGAAAGAGGTTCCTGGAGGGTTTTCTTTTTAATAAGAACACCTCTTTTAAAATTTTCTAAAAATAACAAAGACTCTAGTGTGTATGCTATGTACTTGTCTGTGGTTTGTATGATCAGTCAAGATGCATAAAAAGCACTTGAGTGAATAGATTAATTAGTATTCACCTCCCAAATTGACAAACCATCAGGCGAAAATCCAATGCCTCGAACAAACTGTAAGCGGTGGCAAAATACCCAAAGGGGTGGGACCAACTGGAAAGTGACCTCAAGGCACCGATCTCTATCACACCCTGATGAGTGTGTTATGAACAATAGTCTTTGAGACTCCGTTCCAACCCACAAACACCTTGCGTGTTGCCATGAAAGTTCACTTTTGGACATACTCCAAGTACCCTCGGGTATATCTGGAGTCCCCTTTTCACCTAATTTAATTCATTCAAATTCCACATTAATTTAAAATCTACTAAGAGACATTTTCAAAACATTATTTCAAGCACATGCAAGCACATAAGTTTCTATGTTGACTCCTCTTAAGGAACTGGTGATTTATTTGGTCAATTATTTCGATTATATATATGTGTGTGTGTGTGTGTGTGTGTGTCATTACTGTGCTTATCTACTTTAAATCTTGCATATTGTTATATTTTGTTTCCACTGGTTAATTTCAAAACTCCTAAACAACTTAATTAATATAACACCATCACACTAAGTAATTAGCCTTAGTAACTTAATAGGGTCTAACCCCCTTGGCTTCGTTAGTAGTTATCTTGAACGGAGGAGTCAAGAAGAAGGTGATAGCCTTGAATCGAGACTTTCCCCCAAGGACACACTGAGTAGCTTGAAGATTTCTGCCACATAACCCAGTTGTGTGAAAGGCGACAACAATTTTTGGCGCTGTTGCCGGGGATAAATATTTTTATCCCCGGAGTACGAATTTTGTTTTCTTTTTTTCTTTTTCTTTGTTTGATGAATGCTTAGAGTAGATCTTTAATTTTCATCAGGCAACTCCACTGAGTTTTTCTTAGTTTTTATTTTTTAGAAAAGAATTTTTTTTTTTGTGAGAGTTCTTAAATGTATATTTTAATTCTCACATGGTGACTCCATTGAAGGGATAAAACCCTGTTATTTCATAAACTTGCAAAGTTTTGTTGTGTGTAGATGATCCCATGCAACATATTAAAACCTCTAAAGCTCATCATTTGACAACTCCACCTTTTGAATACAAGGTTTAATAGTTATATCAAATGCATACTATCAATTTTTGATATGGATGAATTAAAGGAGCAATATGGTGCCTAGATAACCAGACTTTTTCAGCCTATCGATTTCTCAAACATCCCGGGTTTTCGTAACCATTGTGATGGTGTGGGGGATGCATATGAATGGCTTCTAGTATTTCATGAAAATTATGGTGATTCGACTATCTGGCATGTCAACTATTTCCTTCAGTTGATGGCTGACTCCAATGTGCTTCATGCAGACAATATGATGGAAATGTTTGCTGGTACTTTTTGGGGTGAGGCCTGTTGTTGGTTCTATCAGTGCCTTCCTAATAAAACTATAACTTATTTTACAAGCTTTCTTTGGATTTTTTAGAGAAGTGGCATGATGGTAGGGGTAGTATGAATGGTTTGAAAAAGTTCCTTTAAAATATATGTACCTTCTACCTATCTGGGATAGAGTATCACATGGAAACATATGATGGACCTTTTGCCATGATACAAAGTATTGAAGACTTGGAATCACTTCTTGAACATTTAAGTGAAGAGGAACCCATGATTGAACACATTTTTGAAGACTCTCCTCATGTCACCATTGTTGAAAACATTGAATATTTGAGATTTTCTCAAGATTGTTGCAATGCTAATATTTGTCCGGAAAGCTGTCATGAGGAAACCATTACAGATATTGACACTTATGAAGAAATTTATAATGTGTGTGATGACACTCCTCTATGTTTGTCACTTAAGGATGATGTTTTGGAAAGTTTAAATTCTCATAATATCTTGAAACCAAAACTTTGAAGGGTGATTATTATGAACAGGAGGAGGGTAGTTATATCTCAGGATGTGATACCAGCAAGGAAGACTCTCTCACATATGACATGGATGGGAGTGATGACTATTGGACTTTCATAAATAATCTAACTTATGAAAATCTTATTGAGAATCCAATCCATGATATGTCTGAGTGTCTATTCAAAAATTTGTGGAAGTCCAATCAACGATACATCCATAGAAGGGAGTGTGGATACCTAGGAAAATATTAGTATGGAAGAGGAGCATTCAAAATTTTCACATGATCATCAAGAGTCATATCATGCAGAGCCACACAAAGGTATCAGTAATGAATATATTGAGAAGTAGTATTGTGAAAAGTTAGATGTGATGTAGTCAACAGAATATAAGTCTCAGCCATCTTCTTCACATATAGAGGTTCCTTATGATTTGGAGCAGTTTGGTGCTTATACAATGAGTTATCATCCGGTAATCCTTGATGATCAGTATGATGGTGTAGTCAATATACCTCATCATTTCAATTTGTATATCAACCCTATCCAGTCATGGATAGAAGTATCATGCATGAGCACATACCAGTTTTGGAAGAATTTTAATGACATTATTCATTCCTATGATTTCCCATCCTCCCCGCCCATTTCGGATCATCACATAGGTTTGCATTTTTTGAATAAAGTATCTTTACTTTGGTTGGTAACCAAAGACAAGGCAATTTTTTTTATGTTAATAAAATGCTTAGGTGGTTACATTGGATTTCTGATTACACTTAACTTTTTTTTATATATCATGCTTAGAGTAGGAAAATAAGCTCCTTGAAAGAGAGCATTTACTTTTTGCATTTTTGTTTTGTACTTAGCTATAACACAAATTTTCCTTCATTAGTTAGGTACATTTATTTTGTTTAAATAAATCAGCTTAATGGTTCATTTGGTTTTTATATAAAGTTTGTGCTACTGAGGTTTGTTTTGTCAAGTTGAGATGTTTTTATAGGGTGTATAAACTAGAGATTCTGGTGTTCTCGCGTCCTCTCCTTTACCTATGACCAGATAGAGCACCCATCCTGCAGTTGGAGCCAAATGTTACCACCTAATTTGTACTTAGTGTTTTTTTATCAAGTGAGCCTGGTGAACCGGACAAAGATGATTTGTTCGAACATCAAAAGACCTTCAGAAGTGCTTATGGGAAGTGCTTGTTATACTATATCACATGTTCATACCCCATGGGGGAGTTATAATAAGATGTTATATCATGATAGTGTCTGTAAAAGACTCGGTCTCTTAGACTTTATTTGTAAATCCGATCAGCCCAGGGTGTTTCTTCCCTTGGTTATTATTGGTTGTTGAATACACGACTGATAATTTCTGAGTTTTTCACTCAATACCTCCAAAGTTGGGGTGGTTGGCTTGGAATTTAGGCCTATTGAGGTTATTAGAGTCTTTGTGTCAATGTATAAACATGCTAGGAATCATCGTCGAGTCATATGAACATGTCTAAGTTTCGCTAGGTTTTTTTTTTAATTTTTTAAGTTTCTTAAATTTTAATTTTTCCACAAAAACTTAGGCTATTTTTTAATACTCTAATTGGAAAAATTGGTTTTGTAATAAAAGTGGGACAAATAATCAATTTCAGTCATGGGGTGCTTATTTCCAAGCTAAGAGCACCATGTAAACCTATAGACCCACTATTTCCAAGTTTTGAGTTATTTTCCATCACTCAGGTCAGAAAGCCCCAAAAAATCAATTATTGATTATTTTAATTAATAAATTGATGAATAGTGGAGTAAATCCAAAATCCTAGATCAATGGATTCTCAACCAATTTGATTGAAATTATTCTAATAGGCACCATATTGATTGGATCTGACAAATCCTTGACTGAAGGTGGTGATCAGGGCAGATCCAGAGTTGAACTTCAGCCTCCTTTATGAGGAATTGCACATTCTCTCTCTCCTCCACATGTGTGGGCTCTTCCAGAAGCTCTGTGGTTGATGATTTAGTCAGCAGGTTGATGTGTCAACTCAATCATCCCTCCAATTGATAGTTAGGCTTAGTGGAAGCTTAGTTGAGCTTCAGATCAGGCATTGATGGACTCTCTTTCAGCTGTAGCGGTCTATATCCTTGGGATTTGTTCCCCCTCTGGGCTAGGGTTTCATTTTTTTGTATAAAAAAAGCATGGCTGCCTCTCTTTCAAGCTAGATAGAGTTGGATTGAGGAGATATTTTTGTTGTTATATTGTGTAATATATTTTGCTATTGGAATAAAGTGAAGCTTTGGAGGCCAAAATGGTGTAATGCTCTTATGTGTCTGGAATTAACATTGTCTTGTAGCTTTTTACTGGTCTCTTTCTCTCAATTTCTGCATCTGAATCTTCTCTGCCTTAAATGATTCAGCTGAATAAATAGGAGTATAGTTGGCCAAGTAAGATTACTTGTGTCTCAATATATCATAGCATATATGTTTGAAGATTCATATTACACATGTTTAAATAAGTTTATTTGCATGTAATCCCTCTCTTTTTTCATATATCTCTATCTAGATCTCATAATGTTTTGTGCAGGATTGTTTGTTAGTTTTCAGGTAGCAAAGGTTGGAGGAAATGTGGATCTAGCTTGACTGCCTCTCTTTCAAGCTAGATAGAGTTGGATTAAGGAGATATTTTTGTTGTTATATTGTGTAATATATTTTGCTATTGGAATAAAGTGAAGCTTTGGAGGCCAAAATGGTGTAATGCTCTTATGTGTCTGGAATTAACATTGTCTTGCAGCTTTTTATCGGTCTCTTTCTCTCAATTTCTGCATTTGAATCTTCTCTGCCTTAAATGATTCAGCTGAATCAATAGGAGTATAGTTGGCCAAGTAATATTACTTGTGTCTCAATATATCATAGCATATATGTTTGAAGATTCATATTACACATGTTTAAATAATTTTATTTGCATGTAATCCCTCTCTTTTTTCATATATCTCTATCTAGATCTCATAAGGTTTTTGTGCAGGATTGTTTGTTAGTTTTCAGGTAGCAGGGGTTGGAGGAAATGTGGATATAGCTTGACTCCACTAGGAATCCGATTGTTTTGTGAAGGCATTGTCCCTTGGCATTCCACTAACTAGTCTTTTTTGCAGATCCATTCCAGCAACAAGCGCTCTTATTTTCCTCTTCCTCCTTCAAATTTTTTAAAATCATTCCGGTTACTTGTTTTGCATATTTAAAATTGTTTAGATATATCAATTTCAGAAATAATTTTACATAGATCTTGCTGCCTTAAATATCATAAACTAAATCTCATTCCTAAACAAATTTTACAAGCATTCTAGATCT
Organism: Pseudotsuga menziesii; assembly: GCA_001517045.1. NCBI lineage: Eukaryota > Viridiplantae > Streptophyta > Pinopsida > Pinales > Pinaceae > Pseudotsuga > Pseudotsuga menziesii. The sequence goes on from LPNX010953498.1 coordinate 132,688, forward strand.
AGTTTTACGGAAAATTGTCATTTTTCAAGGCTGTGAAAGTAGATCTAAAGCTTGTTGAATGCATGGTTGTTTCCTTAGAATATAAAAAGTTACATTCAGCAATTTAAGTGCTTCATATTGCGTTCCACAAAAGAAGGAGAAGATCCCAAGGAAAGCTTTCTTTTCTTGGTTCTTTTTCCGCTTCTTTAAAAACTAGGCTTAACTTAGAATTTTTGGGTCAAAAGTGTGTTAATACAAAAGTACTTTCAAAGTAGTTTTGGGAATATTTAACTGTGATAATATTGCTGGTTTTTAGTAGGGATAACAGAAAAAAGGAGGAGGTGCTATCTGGAAATCATTTTTGGACCGTTCGAAACCCCCCAGGGGGTTTCTGTCTTCCCAAAATTTCAAAATTTCACAATTTGTAAACCTTTGGTCTCATTCTGTATTAGGAGAAAATGGATTAATTTAAGTTTGTTGATATTGTAATTTCTCCTAATAAAAATAAAAAATCTCTTCGAATAGGCTCTTTCGAGCGTATTCACCATCCCCCCTGGGGGGATTCGCGTCTGTGTCATTTTTTACATTTTTTCATCTTTTTCCAATCCAGTTGTTAGCTAGAATATTTCACCTCCTACAGACAAAAATGTGTTCCATTGGTCTGAATGGTTTAGATCCAAAACAAATAGAGGACAAAGGTTGAAGACTCTTTTAGATGTTGTAGATATCTAGAATAAAAGGCTTTGATAGTTTACCTGTGTACTTGAAAAAAAGATCAACACGAAATGAATCAAAGCAACCAGAATATGATCTACTAATCTATGCTAGTGACTAAGGAATCTAGCAACTTATATATGCGAAATCACAACAACAACATCATATGTGGGACAAAAATCAACTTGCATTAGAAATATGAAGAAGTTTACAACCAAGCATTAGTGTTGACATGCATCTCCATGAAACCAAATCTTCATCCCCAAAATCTTTGACTCTAGCTCTCTATGCTCTGTCCAAATTATCTTGGGGCAAGAATCAATCCAACAGCATGACAACACCTTCAATGTTCTCCCCTCAACCATCGCTATGAGCTCATATTTATAGGGATTTAATGGATAGAGATGGTTGAGAATTTAGTGGGTGAGGTGGTCTCTAAGATCGCAGGATGAGGGATCTTGAGCTCAACCAACCCACAACAGTAGGGATAAGGCAGTACATGAGGCTTATCATCTAGAAGCCTGGAGAAACTTCTCTTTTTCCCATTTTACCCAAGGTACCGCGCTTCTCCTTCTATGACAGAGCGGTTTTGGTAATAAGCACATATGGACCAAGGGAAATGGGTGGTGGCATCGCTTGTGGAAAACCGATGAAAGGTGGTGCGAGCAGGGGTACTGCTCCTGGATAAAGGGTCATGCGTGGTGCTGGGAATTTGTATGACAGATTGATGAAAAATCACTTAGTTTCCACTCCAAAAGTTGGGATTCAGGGCAAGTAGGTATGTCAAATGTCTTATCACATGATGGTGATAGGATTTTGGTATAACAAGATGCCCCCCAAAGCATGAGTCTGAGAGTGATACGATAAACGAGAGCTTTGAGAACAAGTCATCACCAAGAGATGAAAATGTCGGCCCGATTGAAGTATGCAGTCAAGTAGGGATCTGTAGTACATCAGTATGTTGAATCATAGACACACGTAACCAAACTCATAGCTGCAGACGAATACAAGGTAGATCCATGAGTGGAATAAACAAGCATGGATACTAGAATACAGTGTAGATCCATGTGATGGAGGACTCAAACTCGGACATAGCTACCAGACATACAACGTAGATCTATGTCATATAGATGCAAATTTGAGCATAGCCATGACCATACAAATGTGGATCCATGCTAGATATACAAAACTCCATCACTACCTAGGGAAAAAGCAATTAGCACTTTTAAACAAATGCCTAGGGTATTCGTCTCGTCTTCCACAAAGTATGATTCTATCCATGTGATTACAATGATGTGAAGTTGAGCATGGTAGAAACCACTTGATTACTGGCCAATGATGTGAACCATTACCACGTGCAAGGGAGATCACCATTAATTTCAATGATTCCCAAGGTACCCTAGTACAATCTACTAAGTGTGAATAGATGTCCGAATGTCGAACACCCAGTCGATTCTATCGACCAAACGTCAATGATGTGAACCTATGTCGAGAGCGAGAGAATTTGTTATTAAGGCATACATATATTAAGGCACTAAATATTATTTCTAAGACTATTTCCCAGATGATGAGCTGATGTCGACAGGGATATGTTGGGAAATAGGGAAGACCCGAGTTTAATCCTTTTATGTCGCACCAACAAAAGACCCACAGTGTTGGCCCTTTCGGCAACAACCTGCGCACAGGTTGCAGTCTCACCCGAAACAGCTATGGGGTGCCGCAGAATCAGGTTTTTGCAAGCAGAGAGGGATATTATTGTACCTTAGCCTTTAATAAACTTATTAATCAATAATTACACAGCTTTTTCATTCACTCATATACAACTTCGTAGATAGATAAACAACTGTGACTTGCTTAACCCACTACAAGGAATTCACAGTGAAGCTTGTTATTAGCAGTGATCTAATTTATCAAATGTATACATTTATTAATGCATAAAAGACAACAGAAAGAGAAACAACACAAGAAACCACAACACCAGATATAACGTGGTTCACCCCCACTGTAGGGGCTACGTCCACAAAACTGTGTTTTATTCAACTTGCTACAAAACCACAGTTTGATCTGTGCACTCAGCTGCAGATCCCTTTAGTCCTTAAAAGCCGCGCACACAGCAGCAGGCCTCTGCGCACACAGCTGCAGATCTTTCCTTAATCTTCTTACAAAAACCCTCTGCGCACATAGTTGCAGAGGTCGTCCACGCACACAGCTGGGACTTAACCTTTCCTTACACAATCAGCCTTAGCTTCGCCTTTCTTTCTTTACATCAAAAAGCCTAACTTTTCTTATTTACAAAAATGCCTATTTATACATCGTGCTATTACAAAACCATGGCTTCAAACCATGGGAACCCAAAACCCTAAACCCTGGATTTAAACCATGGGTTTATTACAAACATGGGCTTTGACTTACCCCGACACCCCTAAGATTATTTTGACCCGTAACTCCGCTTACAAACTTCCTCAACAACCACGGAGTTACCAAAACTAATGATCCTTAGAGTACGCATCCCAACAGGCCCCTAAGACTCACTAGTGGCCCGTCCCGGGACACTCGGCGACGTCTCTGGTGGGAGAATCTTCTGCACGAGGGTCTGGAAGTGACTGATGAGGTTGTGTAGTATGTTGTCAGCTACTTTCTCCTTTTCCACCAGCTCTTGTAACACTAAGGATGATTCTGTGTTAGCCCGTTCCTACGGAAAAGTGTCGTAGGTCTTCAAAAGTTTGAGCTGGCTCTCTGCAGTATTACTCAATTCCAATGCTTCATCAACCAGTGGCTGTAACGCGTTCTCCAGCAGCGTTACCTTCATCCTGCAGGACTGAATTTCCTGCTGAAGTTCCTTGCTACGCTTCACTTTAGCCATCTTCTGCATAGGTGGCAGCATCTTGATTTCTACTCTGACTGCATCTAATTTGGCCTGGCACAACTTGATGGTTTCCTGGATCTTACCTACATCTGGATGGTCCTGTAGGTTCGCCCATGCTTCGATTCTGTCTTCCATCAGTTTTGCGACGCTGGCCACATTATCTGATATCTTTGCTGCTGAAGCCTTGATGTCCCTATGGAACTGTTCTCGGGCCTCTGGTGGAGTCTCGGGAGGGATGTGCAGATGAAGTTCTACGATCTGGTGCTGGTGTTCTGTCTTCTACCTTTCAATCTCACTGCGAGACTGCTGGGCATAGTCTCTCACCTTAGTGATTCTCTGCTCAGGTTCCTCTTCTCCTTGTATGTCGGAGTCAGAAAGACTCCGACATGCCTCGTCCAGTGCTCACATCAGTGTAGTTGTTTTATCTTCAGCATCTTTCTTCTGTTGTGCTACTTCTTCTAGTCGTGCTGCGAAGATTTTGTTTTGTTTGATGGTGTCTTCCAATTGGATTTGGGACAATTGGTCTCATGCATGGATCTCCTTTGTAATAGAGAGCTGGCAGAGGTGCAATTCTTACATGGACATCTTTGTATAATCGATCCCTACGTTCATACTCATCTGGGACCGGGAATCTGCATCGGTCAGTATCAGAGCTGTGCTTGATACTTGGCCTTGGTTATCTCTGGGTGGCCATTGCCTAATATCCTAATGCATGGGTGTTGTAGTGCTACTTGTCGTAGTACTGGTCGCTGACTTTGCTGCTAACTCTTTTAGCTCTGAAACCCTGTTTGCTATACCTGTGAGCCCAGCAAGATGCAGTTCCACAAACTCTGACCATTTTTTAGTAAGCGTTCCTGTAGACTTTTCTAGAGCTTGCTCCAGTTCATCCAGCGTTATAGTGGCTTCTTCTTTAATATTTTTGTCCTTCGACGCTTTTGACTTTTTGCGGGATTGCGGCTTGTTTACCTCTGCTACTTCTGGTGACTTGCGCTTGGTTGATGGATTAGGATCTGATATGGTCTTGATCGACTCCTCATCCTATTCGTCCTGTCTGCCATCTTCTCCCTAGCCATTGCCATCCGGCTGCGAATCACTTAGGTCTTCGCTATCTTCTAATGGGTTTTGCTGCTGCGTGTGACTGGTACCTGTGCCGATATTGGTAGCTGGGGGAACTCGACTAGAGGGTTTTTTTCCTATATCTTTTAACCAGTCAGCCGGCCAGTGCTGAACTATACCCCTAGTATCTGGTTCGGTAACTACATATGGTAATTTAAACCATTGATGTCGTGGATCTGCACGGGCTTTAATGAAAACATGATGTATATCGGCACTGAAGTTTGTGGCGCCCTCATATTTAGAGAACAACTCATTGGTAAGACGTGGTGTTCGTACAATCTCATAGTGGATACTCATGGCATAAAATACTAACATAATGTTCGTCATCTGCTGAGATACCTTATCTGAGGATATCCATAGGGAGGCGTACCTCACTGCCCCCGCATGCCTGGGTTTAATTCTACAAACTGAGCTTCAGTGGGTTCTTTCCACCCAACTAATGCAATAAGTATTAATAGCCAGGAATAATGAAAAGGTCTACCTTTTTCCTGTGTGTCGCGGGCATCCTCTAGGAATTCCTTCGCAAGATATGCAGCCCAGTTGTAAGTATACCCCTCACCGCAGTTCATAGCAATCTGGATAACCGTAGCAAGTACTTCAGTTGGCCTGCATTTCCATATGAGTTTGCAGGCTAAGAGTTCAGCTGCAAAGTGGATGTGCTGTTCCCGAATCGTGGAAGTGTGATACCCCCGTTTCCCCTTTGTCAGGCCAAACTACTCTTTCATAGTTTGCGCGAGCTTTGTATCCTCATGTTTTGATGGAAATTCAGTTCCTGGATCAGGTCCTACCATTGGTAAACCTGTGATCTTATGGATGAGTGCTGCGTCAATAGGAATTTGCTGGTCCCCTATCCATAAATAGCCTTCATGCACTAACGCTAGCAATTTTTTGGCCACTATGGTCACATGTATGCCACGACCGAAATGCGGAATATCAAGCATCTTGAGTAGGCCAGCTTTGTCCAGGCCCGCAGCCCACGGTTGTACTTCCAGTAGTGTCACATTATCATCTGGGTATTTGACACGGTGCAAGTATTCTGCTGGTGCAAACTGTGGAAACTTGCCATGGGAATTTGTGTCGTGATCACTGTACTTAAGCTGATCGATCTTCCCTATCATGCTTCCGATCAGCTGAAATCCTTGTGGCAGCGAGGGTGTGGTTAACTTGAATTGCTTTGTTCGACGAGGTAGCTCAGCGCCTGGTCGAACAGGTTGTAGATACGGTGGCCGCGGTGGTGCAATGTTCTCCCTACCCCCGGCCGGGACTTGTGCTGAACCGGGGGGATCCATAGGATGATCTGCTGGTGTTTTCCCTATTTGCCTATGCCGGTCTTGGTTTTGCTTGGAGCAAACTTCAGTTCTGGACTTTTTCCTGGTAGACCGTGTCTGCATCGGCCGTGGTGGTGCTGGGTGAGCTTCTTCACAGGGAGCAGAGGCAGGTGGCCAATTAGAGAAACTTATCATACCCTCTTGCTTGAATTCTCTTACTAAATCATCAAGCTCTCGTTCTGTTGTCATGGGTTCACTCGTAAATATTAAAGAAATGCAGAATACAATTTTCCCTAACTTAGGCATCTTCTTATACACTCCATCAATCAAATCGAGCAGGATGGTGCATTGAAGGCACCAAATCTAACGAAAATCTTGTCCAAGTGGTGCTCGATTTCCAATAATCTTCTTAGTACAGGCATTTAAGGCAATTAAGGCACTACCACCGCCAATTTGGCTGCTTCCCAACGGTCAGATTTTAAGCCTCGCGGTGTTTTTGGTCTTCGGTAGAATCATGGTTTGAGCTTCGTGACAACAAGCACCCTCGACATAATATTGCCCTTCGACCCGTCCTGGGAATGTCGATGACAGGACTATTAGGTTTGATGGACTGGCTTCTTGATTCTGCCCCTTGGTTTGGTATTCAATTCCGTGTCGAAGCTCGGCCTCCATATACCAGTTTTTTGCTATAGGTTCCAAGGTGTGCACGAACTTATGCACCCACTCCTCACGAGGTATGTTTTCCCATGTGGCATAACATTGCCTCAAATGATCCCGAGGGCTATTCTGCCCATTGAACTTACTTCGCACCTCTTGGAATTGGTTTATGAATCTGAGGCGCAGGAATTTCTGGCAGGCTCCCCAACTAGGAGTAGACTTTTTGTGATCGGTCCACCATGCTGCTGTAGCTCCTAATGCTGTCTCCAGAGTCTGCATTCTTTGTGACTTAGGTACTTGTTCTGATAAATGTGCAATAAATTCTCCAGGGTATGTCAACCCAACATATGTAGGAAACTCTCTGGGCTGCGTACTAAGGCAACTAAGAGACTTAGTGATTTGCACGCACTTATGGCCATGTAGCTCGTACAATCGATTCTGCCAATTCTTTAGACCATCTTCTGAATCAGACATGCAGGAGCTATCACATTTCCAATCTATTACGCCATCGGCGTCAGGCTCGACATAATCTTCTTCCTTGGCTGTAATGTTGTAGATGTGGTCTAGAGTATCCAGCTCCCTTTCGTCTCTGATCGGTTCTATATATCGTTCTCCTTGGGATGGGTCGAGGGGTATGATAACTCGTAGACCATTTCCTTCGAAGGTCATCTGTCTCCTCTTAAGGTTGATGATTGCAGCATTTTCCATGGCCCACTTGATTCCCAACATGGCTGGATAAGGGTTGCTGTCATCAATGATCTCAATAAATTCAAAATCCGCTAGAGTGCTTACCCATCAATATCTATTGGAACACTAAGAAGTCTCCCTAGGGGCACAATCCTTTGCTGGTTAGCTAATCTCAGTTGTATAGGTGACCAAGCCAGGGAAGGTTTTCTCATTTGTCCCCAGGTCTGCTTGAGTAGGACATTAACTTCTGATCCAAGATCCAAAATGACATCAGTCATATCATATTCCCCTATATGAACATTCAATCTCATTTCCCTCCCCGTTCTTCGGACACGACTAACAGTTTTCTCCTGATAAACTCCTCTTTGAGGGTCTGTGACAGCAAGAACTTTTTGCATCTCTTTTAAAGCATTCTGATTCCTCAAGAGTTTCATACAACTCTGTAAAAAGGAGGAGAGTGTAATTACTTTATCCATCGAAGCATCTTGCGGCTGCGAGGCCTGATGAGGTTGCTGCGTAGGTACTACTATTGTGCGAGGGTCAACAATATCACACTGGGCCGCCTTGATTGGTGCTTGGTCTCTCGCAATGTCAAGTGCTGGGACGTTATCGGAGGCCTTACACGCACACACCTCGACAGGTTGTTTCTGCATATTATGAATGTGCATCGTAGCTCCAGTCTGGGTGACCACATTGATGGCTACGGCATGCCTCTGCTCAACGGAAATCAACTGAATATTCTGGGTAGGGCCACTATTGTTTTCCTGAATCTTTTTTATGAGCTGGGGGCACTGTTCAATCACGTGGTCTACTGCGCGGCAATACCGACAGGTTGTGGTGGGGTTCCAACAGTTGCGAGCAAAATGGCCAGCTTGGTTACAATTGTAACAGACAACCTGGCCTCTACCTCTTCCGATCATACCACCACGGCCGCAACCTCCAAAGGCACCTCTTCCAGAGGCACCGCCGCAGTAACCATAGCCGTCATTATTCTTGGCTTCATTTTGCACTCGGTAGGCGTCAGAGATGCGCTCTCTCATGAGGTCATAACTACGACACTCCTCTTCATTATGCCCTACTGACTTACAGAACTTGC
>LPNX010953498.1:142809-186914 GCA_001517045.1 Pseudotsuga menziesii
TCCAACTTGCTACAAAACCACAGTTTGATTTGCGCACTCAACTGCAGATCCCTTCAGTCCTTAAAAGTCGTGCACACAGCAGCAGGCCTCTGCGCACACAGCTATAGATCTTTCCTTAATCTTCTTACAAAAACCCTCTGCACACACAGCTGCAGAGGTCGTCCACGCACACAGCTGGGACTTAACCTTTCCTTACACAATCAGCCTTAGCTTCGCCTTTCTTTCTTTACATCAAAAATCCTAACTTTTCTTATTTACAAAAATGCCTATTTATACATCGTGCTATTACAAAACCATGGCTTCAAACCATGGGCACCCAAAAACCCTAAACCCTGGATTTAAACCATGGGTTTATTACAAAAATGGGCTTTGACTTACCCCGACACCCCTAAGATTATTTTGACCCGTAACTCCGCTTACAAACTTCTTCAACAACCATGGATTTACCAAAACTAATGATCCTTAGAGTATGCGTCCCAACAGGATAGTCTCGTTGAAGGAGGGCCATGATGAGTCCCACATTGATGACACGAAACTCAGAACATAGTTCTGGAATGATGTGCATGCAATAACCATATGACTAACTCAAAGATACTGACACAAAGCCTTATGTAGACTATAGAGGTAAAAATTCTTCAGATCCCCTTTGAACATCAGGCGGCACAACAAAATGACTTGGTAGCATGACTAGACAGGACAGATACACAATGCAACAGTGGACAATGTATTCTTTTGAAAGACTCAAAGGATTGGCATGACTCATGAAAGTGGATCATCACGGAGATCAGCTGAATACCCAATTGACTGACATGATTGTGCAGATAAGTGCCATGTTCAAAGGTAACGACAAATGACTGCCATTATTTGCAAGATGATTCAGTTCCCATTTCCCCCATCATGATTGATGAGTGCCTCTTTTCGGTTTTACGAGTTCAAAGAGGGTAATAAACACTCAATATAGCTTGTCAGAAGACAAGTCTAGACTCCTATGTTTTACAAACCTAAGAGAGGAGGGGTTCGTTCCAAAAATGTGTCTCTCAATGTTTAATTTAATTAGTCCAATGAAATAAAATTTGGTATCATTCATGTTTAGAGAGTCTGAACGAATACAGAAGAAAACTCCATGGGGGTCCTTTTTCGTAGATTTAGTCTCTAAGGCCTGAAAAATTATAAAATCATACCTTAGAGAACTCTTCTAGTCATGATTGGATGTAGTGTTCCTTTCTCGTAAATAGCCCTATCGGAACCGAGAAAGAGATAAGCTATGGTCAGACGGACGACTCTTCAAATACTTTAATGAGTGTGAAGAAGACAAGATCGCTCGATAATCTTTTCGTATTTAGGGAGCTTGAAAAGGGTTTAAAGAGAACTCCATGAGGTTCCTTTACAGAACGTAATGTTTTACAAGCCTGGAAAGAATAAAAAATGGACTTGACGAATTTTTCATGTTTAAGGAGCCTAAAAAAGAGGTGAAAAGAGAACTCCATGACGCTTCTTTACACAATGTCGTATTTTATGAGCCTCGAAAGAAACTTGAACTGGACTTGGAACTTTGATACTAGATTTTTACGAGCATGACAAAGTGTCATAATAAATTCTCGATGAACTTTTCCATTTTGTGAAAGTACGAAAAATCCATAAACAAAATTTCCAAAGCTTCTTACTAAAGTCAACCTGCAGATGACTCATAAACAAGTGTTAAATGCATTCAAAACCAACATTAATGGATTATGACAAATAGATGTAATATCAAACCTATAGTAATTCAGACGCAAAAAATGTCTATATAAGGCAAGTAAATAGTAAAAAATCAAAACATTTCACTATTTATCTCTAGCAGAGAGCACTTGGAGCATTTTCTAGCCATATCTTCCACAGCTGATACCAGGAGTTCCCACCATCCATTTTCAGTCTCGTCAGTTGCAGGTAAAAGCTAAGACCCTTATCTTTCATTTCATAGCTTCTATTTTGGGATTTGGTGGGGTTTTGGGCCTATTTAGAAAGCCCTAAAATCCAATATGCAGGAACCATGGCTACCCCTTACGGGATACGCAGTACCACCCGAGAATCATGCCAAGAATATGGGGGATAGGTGGTGGCACCGCCTATCTCCAATAGGGTGGAGGCGGTGTCATCCATGGAGAAGTTAAACAAATGATATGGGAAAAATTCATTCATTCTTTTGATTTTCAATGACTCAAAGATGATATTAATGCATACCATTATCGTTTTTGGCAGGTCTAGGTGTCCAAAATATGGTGATATGGAAGGAAAGAACACGTGATGACAAGGATACTGCTGCTAAAAGGAATGTGGTTTGTATTGCCACACTCTGGAACTGTGGGATCTTAAAGTTCTTTCGGACACCAAGCATGGTATCCCACAAGAAATTACTGTAACACATACTGAGAATGTGGAATCTAGAACAATAGTATTTCGAGGTGGCGGCACACATACTTACAGTGGAGGTAGAAGATATCTGCTTCCTGACTGGCCTATCGAGACGGGGTGCCCCCATCTCACTGATAGGTTCCCGTGGTGGGGACATTACCACCAGAGAGCTCATAGATTGGCACTGTGTACCAGGTACAGATACATCGAGGAAGAAAATCCCCATCAGGGAAGTGACAGACAAGGCTCTACGGATTGTCCTATTCACCATGTAGAGGGTGGAAGGGAGCCAGGGTGTGCACCAGACTTCCAGGGCACATATGTTGTATTCCCTAGAGGCTATGGCACCTATGTTGTTCAACTGGATAGAAGCATTGCTTCCAATCTTCAAGGATCAGCTGACTAAATGTCAGTAGGGAGAGCTGAAGCAGTTCGACTTTGGTTCCATCTTACCTTGCTTCTTCTTTGAACAGTTCCCACAGATGAGGCCCCAGGTGACTTTCTGTAGTCTGAGAGCACGGGACCCCTGTATGCTAAGTTGAGTCCAGGTCATGGCTTGCACAGGAGCGGGTAGGGACAGAGTGAAGTTTAGTGATCCATTCTTCAGATAGTTGTGGGATCAGATGCTCATGGTCGAGGACTATGACTATGCAGGCACAGATTTTACAAGTGATCCTGACCTACCACTCCCACCTGGAGGGCAGTGGGGTGACATTGGTAAGAAGAAAGAAACCCTAACAATGGAAAACGTTTTTATGTATTTTATGTTTTATATTTTTTATGATAAGTGATGAGACCTATTTGTCTTCATGTAGATGTTGGAGCAGCGAGGCCTGGAGGAGCATCTCCATTAGACAGGCAAGCCAGAGCTCGCTTCGTGCCACAGGATGATGATATCATCGAGGAGCTGGAGGAGAACCTAGAGAGGCTGACTCTAGACATCCCAGATGCTGATATAGATGACCTCCCGACTAGATATCAGAGATCTACGGTGGGAGTACCACGCCAATTCAGCAGGCTACTACGCAGGGTGGCTCGAGCAGTGATGTGCTATCATGAGCACCATTAGTGGATGAGACATGTATACTAAAAGCTGATAGATTCAGGTTTTTTTGTATGATGATTTTGCCTAAAAGCCTACGTGCTTCAGATGAGGTCTCGAGACCTATTTTTGTAAAACTTTTTCATATATATATATATATATATACATAATTTTACACGGTGTTTTATATGTCTCAAATGGGTAAATGCAATTTCTATGAGTTCTATGTGTCTCTAAATGTTTATTTACAATATACCATGTTTGATTTAACGTCATGAATGGGAAATATGCCAATATAGGATGTAATTAACCAATGAATTAGCAACTACATTATATTCCCTAGGGATATTCCTATAGATAATGGTTCCAAATGATCTTTCTAACAAACGTACCCTCCAGAAGACGCGGAGGAGAACCGGGTTCCTAATGGTGTAGACATGGTTTAAATGACAAACCATGAGTTGAGAGTCCATCAAAACTACTAGATCACGGACATCTTAGGAGGCAGCTTCAGTTACAAGACCAATGACTGCTTCATATTTGGTGATGTTATTAGTAGTGGGACCTAAACAAACCGCTTCTGAACTATCCAAATCTTCAGCTGGGGAATAAAGAACCCAAGCAGATAAGGCTAGATTCAAGGTGTGGTGAAAAGCACCATCAACGAAGTCGTAGAAAGCCATCCGCATGAACAAAACATGGTATAAACAGATGCATACAATAAGACTCAAAACCATCTTGACAATACTGAAAGCACATTGAAATTCAATCAATATACATATATACAAGATACCATCCAAGAAAACCTAGTCATAGTACCTTTTTAGGTACAACCCATTGCAAGGTTTCCCCAAAGGGATTCCATCATAATCAACTAACTCATAGGCTCCTTTCTCTAAGACCTTGGAAATAACGAAAGGTCCATACCACATGGACTCAAACTTACCCTTCCCTAGCTTGTCATATCTCTGGTCATAAGTCAAAACTAGGTCACCCTCGTTGAAAACACGAGGCTGACGGATATATCGTACTGCGCCTTGACGCGTTTCTTATGTGCCTCATTAGCCAATGCAGCATCTCTATGAGTCTCATCAAGGTTATTTAATTAAAAAAATCTCGCTTCCTCTGTGGAAGTGTTTGGGAGAAGTTCAACGGCAAGTTGTAAAGATGGAATATGACATTGGATCAGCAAGATAGCTTCAAGTCCATAGACAAGTTGGAATGGCATGAAATGAGTAGTTGTTTTCATGGAAGTCCGATAAGCCCAAAGAGAGGAAAAAAGAACGAGATGCCAATAGGATTTATGATCTCAAACCATCCGATGAAGCATAGTTTTCAAAACCTTTTTAATGGCCTCTCCCTGACCATTAGATTGTGGGTAATACGGCATAGAGTTTCCATGGCAAAAACCTAGCTTGGAACTCAATTCCTCTATCATTTGATTATGGAAATGAGATCCATGATCAGTGACGATGGACCGCGGAAGTCCAAATATAGCTATGATATGATTGAACAAGAAGAGAGAAGAAGTCTTACCATCTTCTACATATGTAGGCATGGCCTCAGCCCATTTTGTGAAATAATCCATGTATATGATGATGCAACCATGCCCCCTGGCTGAGGTAGGCTTACAATGCATGAAGTCAATCCCCCATTTGGAAAAAGGTCCAACAACAATGACGGGGTGAAGCGGAGCAGGATGGGTGCACTTTTTGGGATAAAAATGTTGGCAAGGTGGGCATTTCTTAATATCCTCATGACAGTATTTGAAGACAAAAGGCTAGAAATAGCTAGCGCGAAGGATTTTCTAGGCTGTAGCCATCCTAGATAAATGACCGCAACATGCTCCAGAGTGGCAATCATTCAGCATGTGTTCAACCTCCTCATGAGTGAGGCATCACTAGAGAATGGAATCAATACCATGTCTATACAAGGTATCATTTAAGATAAGATAGTACTTTGCATGGTGACGGATGTAGCAACGATCATCGTGAGATAGATGCGGCTGAAAACGATGGGTCTGGGGATAAATCACAAAATCTCCATACCAAGGATCAGTAGTGCTAATTAGGAATAGGAATTCATCTGTAAATGAATTGCTGGGCTCATATTTTGTAGTAGCACAGGGAAGGTCACACATAAGCTCAGCAAAAACCAAGTATTTCTTTGATGTAGCCTTGGAAAACTAAAGATTGAACTCCTGAAGGATGATGATCCAATGGGAGTACTTTCCCTCAAGTACCTGATGAGTCAGAATGTAGTACATTGGGTTCTGGTCTGCCAATACAGTGGTAGTGTGAAGCAGAATGTAGTGACAAAATTTTTGCACAACAATGACCATGGCTAAAGCTAGCTTCTATGAATGGGAATAAGGGGTTTTATAATCAATAAGATTCTTACTGGTGTAATAAATCACATGCCCTTGACTGTGGATATTGTCCTGCACTAAAACCATGGCGATGGTAGTAGCAGAGGCAGCAATATACAAGAGAAATTCCTTTGAATAATATTGGGGATGTATCACGGGTGAATGAGTTAGAGCGTGCTTAAGATTATCAAAGGCACATTGGGCTTGGTCATCCCAAAAGAATGGGGTGTTATTCTTGATGAGATGCATATAACCGTGTGTTTTCTCAGCAAAATCGCACACGAAACGATGGAGAAATTTTGCCATCCCCTGCAAACTTTGGAGTTCAAAAATGTTGGTTGGGGCTGGTAGATTAATGATAGCAGAAATCTTCAAAGGATCGATTCAGATGCCATCTTTGGATACCACAAAGCCAAGTAGACGTTCCATCTCAATGCAAAAAACACATTTATGTGGATTGAGCCATATATTATAATGATGACCTCTCAGGAATATGTCTCTAATATGACCAGGATGGTCCTCCCGTCGCTGTGAATGACTAGGGAGGTCGTCAAGGTACGGTTCAACAATATGTTTAACGTCGTGAAACACATAGGACATCGCATGCTAGAACATGGATCCAACATTTTTCAAGTCGAAAGGTAACTTCTTATATGCAAAGGTTCCCCATGGGCAAATGAATGATGTCTTATGTTGATCGGAGGGAAATATCTCAATTTGATTGTATCCAGAAAAACCATCCATGAATGAAAAGATGACACTTCGAGCATAGTTGTCGATAATCTAATTGGTATGCGGGGTAGGAAAGTTATCCTTGGGACAAGATTTATTTAAATCCCTAAAGTCAATGGAGACTCTAATGGTTCCCTGCTTTTTATTGATAGGGACAACATTCGATACCCATTCCGTTAGAGGTACAGGATAAATAAAACCAGCTTTTAGAAGTTTCTCAATATCAGCTTTAATAGCTGTGGCCTTCCTAGGATGGAATTGCTTAAGTTTTTTCCTGACAGGTTTAGCCATGGGATAAGTTTTAATCTCATGGAACACAATGGAAGGGTCGATCCCCACCATCTCTTGATAGGACCAAGCAAAAATATCATGAAATTCCTTAAAAAATGCCTTATATGCTTCAGATTCATCTGTGGAGAAGTTCTTCCCAACATGAATGTGCTCAATAACATCAGGCTTGGCTGATATGTCAATTGGGTTCGTCTGAGTAATGTTGCAAATATTTCCTTCAGAATCTATGTCTTGCAACAATATAGGACTTTGTGGAATGTTGGAAATATTAGTAGGAAACAAGGATGCAAAATTATGGCTGCCCGAACTGG
Organism: Pseudotsuga menziesii; assembly: GCA_001517045.1. Classification (NCBI taxonomy): domain Eukaryota; kingdom Viridiplantae; phylum Streptophyta; class Pinopsida; order Pinales; family Pinaceae; genus Pseudotsuga; species Pseudotsuga menziesii. The sequence goes on from LPNX010953498.1 coordinate 149,945, forward strand.
TATTGGGGAGGAACATGGATCTATGAGGGTGATCCTCCCAAATGTGCTCATCTATATTCATGATCTCTATAATGGACTCATATAAAGGAAAATTCTCAGAGAGATAATCTAGAATCGAAAGAGAAGGTTCTAACCAGTACAGTAAATGGTAAGGATTCGAAGCCACTAAATGAAGGTCATCAATGTGATCATTGAAACACGTTTGAATGGTGTCATACATAGCTTCGTGCGGGCTCAACGAGGTGGAATCAACAACATTTTGGCCCTTGGGCTCAAAATCAAATGAGGCGATCATATGTACTGTTGCGATATCTGTGCTAGGAGGAGTAGACAGAAATATCCCCATAAGGGATGAATCCTTCAGCATATTTACCCCAATTGATTGGTGAGGAGGAGGGGACCAAACTAACATGGGGATGTTATTAGCTGTGGAAGTAGTAACATCCAACGTACATAAATCAAGTTGGTCAATGGTAACAATTCTCCCAAGATGTGGGAATTGGACCATTCGAAATACTATTGAAGCAACAACAGTCATGACATAGAACCAATTCCTTCCTAAAAGGAGGTTATAATCCAAAGGGGCATCCACCACTTCTACTTGGATGGAAACAATTTTCCCCTAGCTCGACTACGAGGGCTGATATGAGACCATGGGGTTGGAAACCCCGTCCATTAAAGGATTTAAGGGTCATAGGTGATGTGTAACAAGCTCGGGAGAGCCAAGAGCTTTCCAACAAGTCAGAGATAACACTGAGGTCGAAGCTCCTTCATCTAGTACCGTTCAAAAGAATTTGTTTCCCACTACTTTCATTATGATCTGAAAAGCAATTTTATACGATAATCTAGGTTTATAGTTCTCGACGTTGAAATGGATCAAGTTAGTGTTATCCAGGTCTATAGCTCCTAATGTTGTCAACAAGTTCTTTCCTTGTGTGGGGCAACTTTGGAGTACTTCTAGGGTAGACATCGCACAAGGTTTCTAAGCGAGATATTCAACTAAATTATAGAATTGAGCAGCTCGGGCATTGGGATTAAAGACATCCTTCTGAAGAGTATTCTTTAGTGGGAAAAAAATCATGTCGAGAGTAGGCTTCTCGATATACAAGGGAACAACAGACGAGGATTTCAGAGAACTAGTAGAGGGAGCTTTCCCTAAAGAAGATTTATGTTCTTTCTTATCTGTGGGTTTATCATAATTCTGGCTTCGATTTTGCAGATGGATGGTATATGAGGACATCATACAAGTTTCCTCCGATGAACTAGAGTTACCCTGGTTAGACATGTGGTCTACCAAATGTTGTTGGGAGGGAAAGGGATCCATAAGTACTGCAGGTGTGGGATTAGACTTCAGAAACTAGGAGATTTCGTCCCGACGGGGACACTCCTTTGAAAAATGGTCACCACTGCATAACAGATAAGGATATTTAGCCTTCCTTTTCCCTTTGTCATTGTCATTATTGGTTGATCGTGGGGTCTCATGTTGGTTTCCAGGTTTTTTTTTTCGATTTTTACCTTTCTTTTTATTACCCAAGGTTTGAGTACTCTGAATAGAATTGACCTCGGCAGAAACCTTAGGAGTCGAAGGAGTAGCAGTTTGGGTTTGCTTGGTAGGTTTCACTGTGGATGGGGATTGGATTGAACTAACAATCCCATCAACAGGTTCTTCTAATGGTGGCTTGGTAGGGTCAGTGCTGGGGTGAGGAGCTTGAGGAATCAGGTCATAAAGAGTCCCAGACTGGGAATAGACCAAGTCTAGGTACTAAGCCTAACTAATAGCTTGCTCTTCGGCAATGGAATCGCCCATGGCCACATCTTGAGAAATAGGAGGCAACAAGGACTTAGTGAACCAATCAGCTAACAACTTATCTAGAATAGGTGCCTTAATAAGCCTTCTTCACCTTCTCCACTCATGAATATGATCAGAAATGTGGGTGGAGGTGTTCTGTCGCAGAGAAGTTAAAATTTCAGTGCCCGTTTCATAACGAATAGGGAGCTAAAAGTGTGTAAGAAATACGGTTTCCAATGAGCCAAAATCCACAAACAAATGTTGTGGGAGTTCAATGTACCACTTTGCGGCCATACTGGTCAAATTTCACTGAAAGAGTCATAACCGAATGTAATCATGCATGAGGGAGTTCGAGGAACACCACAAATGAAAAGTCATGACATGGTTCCGCGGATCTTCACCCTGCTTCCCATCGAATTTTGGAATAGTAGATGGTAAATTTACCGGAATGGGAGGCCATGAGGGATTGTGTCAAATGGGATTATTAATCTATGGAAATTGAACCCAGTGATAGATTAATTTTACTCACAACAATTATCAATTGAACATGAAAAATCACTCACAAAAGAGACTGAATAATGAACTGAACACTAAACTATATTGAATAAGTGTAAAATAGCCAACCCTGTAACATAATAGGTTGCTTCATTAAATAATTACATAAGGGATTTGAATGCATGAGGAGCAATTCAAATCTAGCATAAAGCAGGATTACTAAAATTAATCAAATCCCCCATAGTTGCAAAAAGCTGATCCCAAATCAGTCATGGAGCTCACGAATTGGAAAAAGAACTTAGGCAAGCTAAAGAGTGATGGAATGACAACTCATACATGCTTTTGCAAGGAGAAAAGAGTGGAGGATGAAGAGGAAAAAAAACTAGTTCACCTCACCTAGTCAAACTTTCCCTATTGCCTTAAAGCACTGAAAAAGCAGGCAATAAAGCAGAAAAAGCAGAAGGGCACCTAGGAGACCAAGAATAAAGCAAAATTGATTCCTTGAGGTTTCCCAAGCGCTACATGGGTCAAATTAGGCAAGTTGGACCACTATGGATAGGTAATTGACAGCTTGCATAAGGTGGGACACATGAACTAGGAAAATAAGACAAAAATAGTTAAATTAATGTCTAAGGTAGCTAACTATGGGTTGATTATTCTAACACCCCCTCTTAAGCCTGAATTATGAGTAATATATCAGAAAATTATAGGGCCTATCAACAAGGCTTAGTCCCCCTTTACATACTGCATGTCCATACAACCAAGGAAAGAGGCAAAAACCACATGGGAAAATCCTCCCTTAAACATGGACTGTAAAACAAAATTTGGAAATCTTGTCTTCACACATGCTTCACAGCATGATCAGCAATCCCTAGCAGTGATTTGAGATTTCTGAATGTCTTCTCACAAAATTATTTGGTGAAGATATCGGCTACTTGTTTTGAAGATGAACAAAAGATTAGGTGAATGGTGCCATCATGCACAAGTTCTCTGAGGTAGTGCATATGGATCTCAATGTGTTTGGTTCTCTGCTTCTGAACTCGATCTTTGCAGATTTGAATGGTACTCTGTTTATCATAGTAGATGGTATTTGAGTGCTCTGATTCGAAGCAACGCTCTCCAAGTAATCCCTGCACCCATAAACATTGAGTTACTGCATTAACAACTCCTCTGTACTCTGCTTCTGTAGATGAGAGTGCAATGGCACTCTATTTCTTGCTTGACCAGCGGATTAGCCCTTCTGCAAGCATGAACACATATCCTGATGTGGAATTTCTATCTATGCTATCACCTGCCCAATCACTGTCAGTAAATCCAATCAAATCAAGATCAGATTTTGCTTTATAGAAGATCCTATGTGTCATTGTTCTCTGAACAAAGTTAAGGATCCTTTTGGCTTGTTTCCAATGGATCTCATGAGGCTGATCCATGTATCTAGAAGCCACACTTACTGCATAGTAAATATCAGGTCTAGTATGTGTCAGATACAACAAACATCCAATCAACTGCCTATACAGTGTATTGTTTACCATAGGTGAAGAATCAGCTTCTTCCAGCTTCACTCCTGAAAGGAAAGGAGTTTTTCTTGCTTTGCAATCCTTCATTCTGAATTTTTTCAGCAAATCCAAGGAATACTTGGACTGGTGCACCTTGATTCCAGCTTTGGTTTGAGCAATCTCAAGCCCCAAAAATTGGCTTAAGAGCCCCAAATCTGTCATGGAGAAGGCTTGGTTCATTGCTCCCTTCAAGGAAGCAATCTCATCCTTGGAGCTTCCTGTAATGAGGAGGTCATCAACATATAACAAAATGATCATTAATGACCCATTAATTAACTTCAAATGGACATTTCGATCTGATTTGCACCGAACAAAACTCAGTGATAGCAAGAAGCTATCGATCTTGGCATACCAAGCCCTGGGGGCTTGCTTTAGCCCATACAATGAATTTCTTAACCTGCACACAAGAGAAGGGTTAGTAGAAAAACCTTGAGGCTGCTGCATATATATCTCTTTAGTGAGATCTCCATTTAGGAAGGAACATTTTACATCCATGTGATGTACCTCCCATTGCTTTGAGGCTGCAATGGCTAAGGCTAACCTGATGGAGTCCATCTTTGGCACTGGGGAAAAGGTCTCATTGTAATCTATCCCATGAAGCTGTGAGTATCCCTTGGTTACCAATATAGCCTTGTAATTTATAGGTGAACCATCAGCAGCAAATTTGGTCTTGTAGACCCACTTACACTGAACTAACGTCCTCCCTGGGGGAAGATCCACTAGCTACCATGTGTTTCTCTTCTGGAGTGAACTGAACTCTTCCATCATGGATGATTTCCATCTTGGATATTCTACTTCTTCTTCATATGTTTGAGGATCATATGCCACCATCAAATATCATTTCTCAGCAAACATAGGATCGTTCATGCACAGACCACTCTCAAATTGAAATCTAGTCCTCCTTGGGTCATTGGGATCCCCAGCTAGCTCTCCTGCTGCATGTAGTGTCTTGGCTGCCCATTTTGTCCTTGTAGGGCTGTTAGGGTCTGCAATAAACTCATCACTATCAGACATATCAGAATCAGCATGTTCAACAAACTCTTCACTTACTTTCAGAGGTTCAGGTGGTGAAGAGGTTTCTCCAACTTCCACTGCTGCAAGGGGTTCTTCTTGAAACTAAACACACCTTTCGATGAAGGATTTGTTTGTGCTCAAATTGATAAGTTTGTACCCTTTTGAATATTTAGAGTACCCAACAAATAGACACTCTTGGATTTGGGGCTGCAAATCCTTTCTCTTTTCTGTTGGAATTCTAGCCCAAGCCCTTGAGCCAAAAATCCTGAAATGGGTCACATCTGGCTTGTGCCCACTCCATGCTTCGAAAGGAGTCATACCATCAAGCTGTTTGTGAGGCACCCTATTCTGGATATAGGCTGCACATTTTATAGCTTCGGCCCAGTACTTTGGTGGCAAAGTTTTGGCTTCCATCATGCATGTTTCCATCTCCTTCAGTGATCTGTTCTTCCTCTCAGCAACACCATTCTGCTGTGGTGTGTAAGGGATAGAATGCTGCATCTGAATACCTGCATCTGCATAATAATTAATAAACTTAGACTTGACATACTCACCACCATTGTCAGATATAAGGACCTTGAGTTTCCTCCCAGACTGGTTTTCAACCAAAGCCTTAAAGACTTTGAAGAGGCCAAAAACTTCAGACTTGTGTTTCAGGAAGTAAACCCAGCAATACCTGGAAAAGTCATCAATGAAAGTCAATGCATATTTGGCCTGACTCATGGAAATATGAGGGAATGGTCCAGAAACATCACTGTGGATCAGCTCGAGGGGTGCAGAGGTTCTCTCATGACTAGCTCTCTCAAATTTGTGCTCTGGGTGTTTTCCTAGGATACAACCTTGGTAGAATCCTTTGGAAAATTTCATCTTGGGAAACCCTATGACCATCTCTTTTTCACTAAGATCAGAAAGATATTTGTAATTTAGGTGGCCAAATATTTCATGCCAAATCTGGCTTGCTTCATTAGCATGAATCAGAAGAGCAGAGAGGTTTTAGTAGGGTAGGAAGTGTGAGAACATGTATACCTTCTGAGCATGATTCGCAACTCCTTTTGCAATGACTTTACCACTTGAGATCTCTATGATCTCAACTTCATCAGGTGAGAATATGACCTTCTTAGGAGACCCAGTGTGAGTCATCTAGTACACTGAAAAGAAGTTGGAGGCAAGACCAGGCACATACAACACATTGCTGAAATGACCATGATCAAGATCAATCCTCCCTTTGCCCAAACTTTCAATGAGAGAGTCATCTCCCAGTACTATAGGTGGTCCTTTCGACATGTCAAGTGAGTAGAATGCTTCCTTGGTCAAAACCATGTGTCTTGAAGCTCCAAAATCAATGATAAAACTGGGTGAGCTTGATGTGCCAGCAACCAATGCATGAACTCTCTCTCTGTCATCTAAACTTGATCCTCCTTCTCTCTTCTTTGAGCTGTCTGGAAGGGAGATGCCATTCTTCTCCAGGAGTTGGGTCAGCATGTCTATTTGCTTCTTCATACAAGAGCTTTCAGTGTGATTGCCCTTATTGCAGTATGCACACTTGCTCATTTCTCCTTTGATTTTCTTCTTCTAGTAATTCTTCTTGGAACCTTGTGGCTCCTCCGGAGACTGTTTCTTGTATCTCTTTTTCTCAGGAGGCTTTTTATCTTTTTTCTTTTCTTTTTGAATCCACCTTTGAATCTCCAGCAATCAAAGCTTGATCTTTGGATTGTTTGATGGTGCCCATCATCACCAGCTTGTCTTGTTCTTGTGTGAGAGATTCCATGAAATCTGCAAGGCTAGGCATCTTCCAGGTTCGAGCTGTTAGTTTTGTGGCATAGAAGGTCGAAAAAAACACTGAATAGTCAGGGCCAAGCTTCACGAGAATGGCCAAGACCAGCTGATCATCCTTATTTTTGATCCCACACTGTTTCAGCTACAAAACAAGTGCTTTGAACTTGGAGAAATAGAGTTGCAATGATTCAAAGCTATTTGGACTCAGGGAGATCAGTTCATTTTTATTTGATGTCCCCTCATCTCATATATCTTTCCAAAAAGATCAGTAAGTTTCTCCCATACTTCATTTGGTGATGTCAATCCATCAAGATGGAAAATGAGGTCTCTGGAAATACTCAGACACAGGAGACCATAGGGCTCATCCCTCTTGTTGTGCCATTTTATCTTCTCTGTAGCTGCATTGGGTTCTGCTTCTGTTTCCATAGTCACCCTGTAGAGGCCTCTCTCTCTCAACAGTATCTCCATCTCTGCTTTCCATTCAAAGAAATTGAAGGGAGTCAAGATGATCTTCTGAGATTGATCCATAGCTTAGAAATTGTCCCGGCTGTCAGTAGAAGGCTCCCAGTCACTGATGTCAAAACTGCAAAGCAATTTTTGAAGGAGAAAAATTGATCTACAATGGCTCTGATACCATGTGGAAATTGAACCCAGTGATAGATTAATTTTACTCACAACAATTATCAATTGAACATGCAAAATCACTCACAAAAGAGACTGAATAATGAGCTGAACACTAAACTGTATTGAATAAGTGTACAATAGCCAACCCTGTAACATAATAGGTTGCTTCATTAAATAATTACATAATGGATTCGAATTCATGAGGAGCAATTTGAATCTAGCATAAAGCAGGCTTACTAAAATTAAGCAAATCCCCCATAGGTGCAAAAAGCTGATCCCAAATCAGTCATGGAGATCACGAATTGGAAAAAGTACTTAGGCAAGATAAAGAGTGATGGAATGAAAACTCATACATGCATTTCCAAGGAGAAAAGAATGGAGGATGAAGAGAAAAAAAAACTAGTTCACCTCACCTAGTCAAACTTTCCCTATTTCCTTAAAGCACTGAAAAAGCAGGCAATAAAGCAGAAAAAGCAGAAGGGCACCTAGGAGACCAGGAATAAAGAAAAATTGATTCCTTGAGGTTTCCCAAGCACTACATGGGTCAAATTAGGAAATTTGGACCACTATGGATAGGTAATTGACAACTTGCATAAGGTGGGACACATGAACTAGGAAAATACGACAAAAATAGTTAAATTAATGTCTAAGGTAGCTAACTATGGGTTGATTATTCTAACATAATCAACTTGGACAAATCAGGAAAGTCCAAGGTTGCTAGGAAAGGTAACTGTCTATTTGGTTGCACATACTGGTAATATTGATATGGCATATAATTACTAGTAGTGCCATAGGTAGAATGATAAGCAGGTTGTTGTGAGGAAGAACCACCAGAGGATCCACCCATTAGGGTTTGATTTTTGGAATTAGGACTGCTAGGATCGCCAGGGCTTCTAAGAGGATGACCGCCAGAGCCACCGGGAGCACCAGAACCACCGAGACCACTAGGACTAGCAGGACCACTAGGACCACCAGGAGGCAGACCACCAAACCCTCTGGAGCCTCTAGGAGGTGGTAAACCTCCAGGGCCACTGGAACCACTAGGTGGAGGGCCACCAAACCCTCCAGAGCCATAAGAAGGAAAGCCACTAGATCCTCTAGGACCACTAGGACCTCAAAGACCATGAGGAGGAAAATTGCTAGATCCTCCAGGACCATGAGGTCTCCCAAGGGGAGGATCTCCATAAGGTGGTCCTTCCTCACCTCCCGTAGTATGTATAGGTATCCCTCCCATGGCTGGAAAGTAAGACCAGTTGGGTTGCCCCCATGGCATAAAAGTGGTACTAGGGTATGGAATTCCAGTATAAGGTGTTCCTGTAGGATTAGATGGATGATTACCTACAGGTATTTGATAACCATAACCACTAGAAGACTGAATGGTAACAGGTTGTGTCCCCAAGGGCTGACCTGAACTAGATGGGGGATTTACCACATTAGTGTGGGTGGGAGGGACAAAAACTATAGATGTTTCTATGTTAGAGGTCTACCCTTGACTAGGTACAACTCCGGTATCAGATAACATAGGTCGTGCCAGGGGTTTCCCCTCGGTATTCAAAGGTACTGACAAAACAAGAATTGAAGGTTGGGCTTGGGAGGATTTGGAACAGACATAAAATAAGAGGTGAGAGGGGTGGAAATTTGACCTGGGTTGTGCGTTGTTAATGGACGATCTATAATCGGTTCAATGGGTCTCATAGAATCGGCTAGTGAACGATATCCCACAGGAAGGGATGTGGAACGTACTGGTGTAGAGCCTAATAGGTTATCAATATGATTTTCTACATCCTGTGCATGGATAATAGCAGCACGGTATTTCCTACATTCTTCTTCACTCTTAAGAAAACTTACACGAGTTCCAAATGAGGCAATGGTCTGTCCGATAGGTGTCTCCCAAAAAGGAGCATTAGGACCAAATTTTGAACAGGTATCATCAACATTACCTTATAAGGGAGAACGGAACGATGAATTTCCCTGAGGAGGTGTTTGGACTAGGGGAGGAAAGTGTGAAGAATATGGTACTCCACTTTCCACCACCACATTATCTCCCACTTGGGAGGTGGTAGTAGCTCCCTGGTCGATAGCTTCCATTGGATTTTCTCTTGAAACAGGAATAAAATCAGGTGGTAAGCCCTGTACTCTTCTAGACCATCTTAAATCAGCTAGTTTGTACAATTCCTATCTAACCTAGGGTTTGAAAATATAGAAAAACACACCAAAAGACTTCCGTACTCAAACTATAGGTCAAAAACAAGTAGACTTAAAATGACAGGAGGAGTTCAAAAGTCAAGTCTCTCACTAGGATTGTCAAGAAGGTGCCACTTGTGATATACCTCGAGGTTACGTGCGTAGTAATCTCCCTGAATACTATTTTCGGTGTATGGATTCAAACAAGATAGCCAAAGGGCTTTTCTCAGATAGATAAGGTACCCTAGCATAGCTCCCTGGTCAATAGCTTCAATTAAATTTTATCCTGAAACAGGAATAAAATCAGGTGGCAAGGCCATACTCTTCTGGATTGTCTTAACTCAGCCAATTTGTATAGTTCCTATCTAACCTAGGGTATGAAAATCTAGAAAAACCCACCAAAATACTTCCCTACTCAAACTATAGGCAAAAAACAAGCAGACTTAAAATGACAGGAGGAGTTCAAAAGTCAGGCCTCTCACTAGGATTGTCAAGAAGGTGCCACTTGCGATATACCTCGAGGGTACATGCGTAGTAATATACCTGAATGCTATTTTTGGTGTATGGATCCAAAAAAGATGGCCAAAGGGATTTTCTTAGATAGATAAGGTACCCTAGCATAGATTAGTAGATCATATTCTGGTTACTTTGATTTGTTTCGTGTTGATATTTTTGTAGGTACACAGGTGAACTGTCAAAGCCTTGTATTCCAAATATCTACAGTGTCTAGGGAGAGTCTTCAACCTCTATCCTCTATTTGTTCTAGATCTGAACCATTCAAACCAGTGGAACACCTTGTTGTCCATAGGAGGTGAAATATTCCAGCTAACAAATGTGGCGACTCCATTGGTCTATGAAACCAGAGATTCTGGGTTTGATCCCCAGTGGAGTCACCAGATTTGTTAGCTGGAATATTTCATCTCCTGCGAATAGAAAGGTGTTCCATTGGTCTGAATGGTTTATATCCAGAACAAATAGAAGACAGAGGTTGAAGAATCTCAGTAGACATTGTAGATATATAGAATACAAGGCTTTGACAGTTCACCTATGTACCCGCAAAAAGCTCAACATGAAACGAATCAAAACAACATGAAACAATAGGTGTCTCCCAAAAAGGAGCATTAGGACCAAAGTCCGGACAGGTATCATCAACATGACCTTCTAAGGGAGAATGGAACGATGAATTTCCCCGAGGAGGTGGTTGGACTAGGGGAGGCGAGTGTGAAGAATATGGTACTCCACTTTACACTACCATATTATCTCCCACTTGGGAGGTGGTAGTAGCTCCCTGGTCGATAGATTCCATTGGATTTTTTCCAGAAACAGGAATAAAATCAGGTGGCAAGCCTCGTACTCTTTTGGACTGTCTTAACTCAGCCATTTTGTATAGTTCCTATCTAACCTAGGGTCTGAAAATATAGAAAAACACACCAAAAGACTTCCCTACTCAAACTATAGGTAAAAAACAAGTAGACTTAAAATGACAGGAGGAGTTCAAAAGTCAGGCCTCTCACTAGGATTGTCAAGAATGTTCCACTTGCGATATACCTCGAGGGTACGTGCGTAGTAATCTCCCCGAATGTTGTTTTCGATGTATGGCTCCAAACAAGACGGCCAAAGGGATTTTCTCAGATAGATAAGGTACCCTAGATAAGGTATCTATTTGTTAGCTGGAATATTTCACCTCCTGCGGACAGCAAGGTGTTCCACTAGTCTGAATGGTTCAGATCCAGAACAAATAGAGGACAGAGGTTGAATACTCTCCCTAGACGTTGTAGATATCTGGAATACAAGGATTTGATAGTTCACCTGTGTACCTGCAAAAAAGCTCAACACGAAAAAAATCAAAGCATCCAGAATATGATCTACTAATCTATGCTAGTGACTAAGGAATCTAGCAACATATATATGCGAAATCACAACAACAACATCATATGTGGGAGATAAATCAACTTGCATTAGAAATATGAAGAAGTTTACAACCAAGCCTTAGTGTTGACATACATCTCCATGAAACCAGCTCTTCATCCCCAAAATCTCTGACTCTAGCTCTCTATGCTCTGTCCAAATGATCTTGGGCCAAGAATCAATCCAATAGCATGACAATACCTTCAATGTTTTCCCCTCAACCATGGCTATGAGCTCATATTTATAGGGCTTTAATGGATAGAGATGGTTGAGAATTTAGTGGGTGAGGTGGCCTCTAAGATCCTAGGATGACAGCTCTCGAGCTCAACCAACCCACAATAGTAGGGATAAGGTGGTACATGAGGATTATCATCTAGAATCCTGGAGAAACTTCTCTTTTTCCCTTTTTACCCAGGGTATCATGCTTCCCCTTCTATGACAGAGAGGTTATGGTAATAAATGCATATGGACGAAGGGAAATGGGTGGTGGCACCGCTTGTGGAGAACCGATGAAAGGCAGTGAGAGAAGGGGTACCACTCCTATATAAAGGGGCATGCATGGGGCTGTGATTTTGTATGACAAATTGATGAAAAACCACTTAGTTTATACTCCAAAAGATGGGATTCAGGGCAAGTAGGTATGTCAAATGTCTTATCACATGATGGTGACAAGATTTTGGTATAACACCAGTATAGTTCTAATCTACAGGGGTAGTATAATTTGACTTATAATCATTGTCATATTCTATATCTGGTGCTTTCAAATTAATTTTAATACTTATCCCATGAGCCTCCTTTTGAGCTGAATGATGAAGAAAGGGTTGTGGTAGTCTAATTAGAAAATTGTGGTTTTATTATTTGTTTATACTTTAGATGATATCATTAATTGTTTTAATAATCATAATAAAATCAAACCCTCCGTGATTCCCTGATTGAGGTTCACTTGGACTGAAAGAGGTTCCTAGAGGGATTTCTTTTTAATAAGAACACCTCTTTTAAAATTTTCTAAAAATAACAAAGACTCTAGTGTGTATGATTTGTACTGGGATGTGGTTCATCTGATCAGTCAATATGTTTCAAAATCACTTGAGTGACTAGATTAATTAGTCTTCACCTCCCAAATTGAAAAACCATCAGGCAAAAATCCAATGCCTCGAACAAACTGTAAGCGGTGGAAAAATACCCAAAGGAGTGGGAACAACTGGAAAGTGACCTTGAGGTGTCAGCATCTGTCACACCCTGATGAGTGTTTTATGAACAACAATCTCTGAGACTCCATTCCAACCCATAAACACCTTGCAGGTAGCCATGAAAGTTCACTTTTGGACATACTCCAAGTACCCCTCAAGTATATATGTAGTCCCCTTTTTGCCTGATTTAATTCATTCACATTCCACATTAATTTAAAATATACCAAGAGACATTTGCAAAACATTCTTTCAAGCGCATGCAAGCACATTATTTTCTCTATTGACTCCATTTAAGGCACTGGTGATTTATTTGATCAATTCTTTCGATTATATATATATATATATATATATGAGTGTCATTACTATTCTTATCTACTTTAAATCTTGCATCTTGTTATCTTTTTTTCCACTAGTTAATTTAAAAACTCCTAAACAAATTAATAAATATAACACCATCACACTAAGTAATTAGCCTTAGTATCTTAATAGGGTCTACCCCCCTTGGCTTCGTTAGGAGTTATCCTGAACGGAGGAGTCAAGAACAAGGTGACAGCCTTGACTCGAGATTTCCCCCCAAGGACACACCGAGTGGCTTGAATTTTTCTACCACATAACCCAAGTGTGTGAAAGGTAGCAATAGAGGGGTGCTACCAAAGCTAGTGAATGGAAGCCGCTTGAATTGCTATAGGACAGGGCCAGAGGTGTGCACTTCTTGAAGCACTATGCAATTAAAAAAAAAGGGATAGAGACAAGTTGAAAAAGGAGTGGTTGACCCAATAGTAGGGGCCATATTAGGTTAGAGGGTAGTTGATTCAGTAGTTAATAGCCAATAAGCCATGGAAAATGGTTGTGCCGGCACAAGGTGGTGTGACATGAAAAATTTTGCACGTCAGCAGGAGGCTGCGCTAAGTGGATAGGGCTGCGACATGCAAAAGGCACAAGGTTGTGTGATAAGAGGTCGCCATCGATAGAAAAAGTGGCCTGTATTGTATGGGAGACTCTGTGACAGTGACCAGATGTCACATCAATACTCAATAACAACTGTTAAAGAGGAAAATTATGGTATGGTTGATGTCAAAGTTGAGTATAGTAGATTTGAAAGGCATGGTGATAGAATTGATGACGTATTTAGCACACACATGAATGATTCAGTAATAATGACGCACTCGAGTGAGTCATGATAGAATATAAGCCAAATTTGGGGCTATAAACTGAGGACCGATAGCTGTATGAACCCCATTATGAAGTGATGTAAAGTTGCAGAAGAGTTAGGTTGAATCATTGAAGGAAGCTCCGTGGTCTAAGGAAGTGGCAGTCAAAGGGACAATGCAGGCCTCCCTTGATATGGGGCATCCTATGAGTGAGAATGTTGTCTCAGCAGAATTTGATGAACAAGTTGTGAGTATGCAAGTTAGTTTGGCTGAGATAGAATTATCTAGTGGAGTCATCCTTGGCTATATTTATCCCAGTCAGTCTGAGGTGTTGACTAAGACACCCATGAGGAATCTAGATGGGATCAGAGTTCCTGCCCCATTTGAATAAGTCTACAGGAACAAGGAACCAGGTCCACTTTAGGAAGCATGGGATGGGCCCAAAAGGACCAAGTGGGCAGAAGCGGGCTAAGCTTGAGTGTAAGGAAGGACCAAGTTGACACCTTCGCGGCTGCATATTTGGCCACTAGACACTTCTTGAAGGGAGATAGCAAATGGATAATGATGTAGTATTCACAGAAGCTGAAGCATGATAGCATTGTAGGTTACACAAGTCCAGAAGTTTTCTAAGGTCTGATGCAATTGATGTTGATGGAATTAGTTATGGCTAGTTGTGAGTCAACATATCTAGAAACAATTGCACATAGATGCATATGTGATGGTTTCTCCTCTTTAGGATCATGGAAGACACCATGGCCAACTAACATGGCTCGAGGATGAGCCACAAGACTGTGTTGGGGGCTTGTTGGCAAGGGGTTCGAGATAGGTGAGTTGTACAACATCTAGGATGTTGTGCATACTCACGAGGCACCGTGCAAGGAAAATATAGTGCGACAGGAGGAAAATAGTCCACTTTTTATATATTTTTATGTCATGTTTGTACTCATTGACCATTTCTTCAGAATATTGGTCCTTGGTGGTTAAATTAGTAAGAAGTTGTTAGGAGTTAGTTAGAAGTGGACCTTGAATATAAAGGCACAAGCTTATATATAGAGTTAGAATTGCAAATGTAAGAGATAGACGAGGATACATGGGACAAATATTGATATCTACTAAGAGATATTGAATCTTGTGTTATTTTGTGGGGTGATCATTCTCTGGTTGTGGAAAAGTACTGTATCTTTTGGGATCTGTTGCATAGACATAATATGATATGACAGATGTTGATTTGAATTTCTATTGTATTTTATCTCTTTTCTCTTCCTATGTGCTTCGATATCAATGATAGATGTTTTATGAATATACTTTATGAATGAATGATATGATGATATGATGAATAAGTAAATGATGCGATGTATTTAAATCTGTGGTTGTACTAATAGATATATGATGAATGGCTCTGCTAGATATTATAGGTATGATGACAAATCATTGATTCCCTAAACCTCCCCTTTACTATCAAAAACTTGGTTCCGACAACTCTTCCTCAAACATCTCGGGTGAGACTTCATCCACTCTGCGAGTGTTTCTGGGTGGGGTAAAATCTGTCTGGGTTGATGCTCAGGGAGATTGCACTAGTTGGTTGTTGACAAAACAAAAAACCCTATTGATGAGGCTTTGTTGATGGTTTTTGTCCAACAAGAACCTCTAATGAACTTATCAATAGGTAGGATTTTCCTACACTCCTCATTTAATTTCGGCCACTCATTGCTGCTTCTCTAACATCATAGGTGGTGTAAGCGCCTTCTTTGGAATCTAAGAAATTTGTTATTGCAGGTCCATTCTGATTTTTGAACTGGTGAGGTCTTTTATGAGGTCCAATCTTCACAAAAAAATTTTCTCTATGGGTCTTCTCATCAACATGGGGTGTACTACTACTACTCCAAGGTAGTGACTTGCTCCCCAATTAGATAGCCTTCAATTCGAATGCTTGCATCAGATGTTTTGTCATAGTGTAAAGAGATAATGTAATTAATGTTTTAATTTCTCCATTATCTTCTTTCCCCTCCATATCTCCAAATTCCATTTCTTTCCTAGCCTCTTCGTAACTATGATCACTTTCTTCACTTTAATCTCTTTCACTGTTAAGATATCCACTATCAATTTCTAATGGAGGAAGGTTAGAATTAGGAAATATTAATAGTGAGCTCTATCAGGTACCAAAATAATTCTCTTATACCACTTTTAATTTTCATTTTTAATAATTTTATTAAAATGACCATTTTTTCACTTTTTTTCCTATTTTGACCTTTGACTAGTTTTTATGTCTATGTCTCCAAATTCACCCAAATGATCCAAAATATTTTAAGAATGTGTATGAATGATATTAATACTTGAATACAAATTTCAAGTATAATTTACAACCCTCCAAATACTTCTACAAACTTGTTTAATATTCTGGCCAAAGTAGGAGTTTTCACTAACAAATTGGGGTTCCAATTCCCCCTAGGTAAATGCTGAAAATGGCTTCTCAAATGCTCCCAAACCCACTAGAATTTATGAAAAAATGCAGAGGATTTTTAATGGAAATTTTTAAGGTCTCATATGCATAATTATTCAGTTTATATAGGCTGTTATAACCTTCTCCCAAACAGCTCCAAAATCACTAATTCGACCCTTGGGGAAATGGCACCAAATCTCCCCCAAATGCAATTAAACTGAGTATGATGACTTAAAATGCTCAAGTGATGGAACTAAAACTTATAATACTCATAAATTAAATTCCATTCATCATAAATATATCATATATACATTCTTCCATTCTAAATAATCAGCATTACCATGTCATACATCAATATAGTTGGGAAATGGTCATTGTTTGCTCATTGATAGTCACTTTTACATACAAAAATTTGGTATTTTGACATGATACTTTATGAGAATGAATAAATAGTAATATTAAACTTATTAGAAACATAAATGGACCAAGCTAATCTCTTCCAAAGAGTACAAGAGCTCACCCAAAGTGCAATCCCTCCATGAACAAGAATATGCAATAAAAACTGGAAATGGTTGAGAGAAAGTGTTGCACTAGAAGGAAACAAAAGTTTCCATGTATCTTAAAACTGAAAATATGAAATTCATTAAATCTCCATGAAATTCCTGATTGGCCTCTCCAAACACCAACTTGGATGGGAATCTTTCACCCTCGAAATTGGCTAAGGCAAGAGCTAGTCATCCACTAGCTCTCTCTCTTCACAAATGCAAATTTATAAAATGATAAAAAAAAATTATCTTGGTTTGTACTTGTATTTTATAAACATACTTAGCCTTATAAGGTTACCAATCCATCCACAAACTCAAGGAAATTAAAATTAGGGTGTGTGCTCAATATTTTCCATGTGTCCTCCCTTCCCTAGCCTTCCATTTTCCCCAAATTCGAGTAGGGACCCACTGAGCTTACCCAACTCACATGAGAGCCCTATTGGATTATATATTTAGTCCTGACATGTAATAATGGTCATATTTCATCCTTCAGGTATGTAATATTTTATATATTTCATAGCATCTTCATCATTTGTGTCATAGATGTCATAGATGTTAGGGAATCTAGCCCAAGTGTCCAAAAGCTCCCATTTGACTCTTCCTCTACCATGCAAGTTAAATTTACTTCAAAATTAGACCTATGATGCATATGTTCAAGTGTATTATCCTTCTAACTCATCCAAGAACATTATGCTTCCCATGGATTCGAAATTGCAAGAGGAGGATGCCATGTGTTACAAAAATTCTAACTTGTCTGGGCCCCATAATATCCGAGTGTCTCCATGCTCCATTGCCACTTAAATTTTATTTTGTATTTATTTAATTAGATCCATTATTAAATATTTATTCCATTCTAATGTCTAAACATCATTTATTATCTCCCTTATCAAAATTTGAAATGTATCCATCCAACCTAGGGAACTAGTAGGATTGATGGAGTTGTCATGCTATGCAATTATTTGAATGGGGGAATTATAGTCCTCCCCACCCAAAATTTCATGTACTCAAGAAATTTCACATTTGTATTCTGTAAAATATTCTCCTCTTCCCATGTGGCATCTTCACTTGGTAGATCCTTCCATTGTACTAAGTATTCTTTGATAGTTCTCCTTCTCAGTCTCCTTTCCCTTGTCTTCAAAATATTTTCTGGAACAAGTGTGAGATGACCTTCATCATGCAAAGGAGGAATTATTTCTGAAGTGAAAATTTTCTGACCAAAATATTTCTTGAGACAAGAAACATGAAATACATTATGGATTTTACTCCCTTTCGGAAGTTCTAGTTCATATGCTACCTACCCAATCTTCCGAACTACCTTATATGGGCCATAGTATCTTGGTTTTATCTTTTCGGCTCCATTCCTTTTGAGATATGTTTGTTTATATCATTTCAAGATCAAATATACTAAATCATTAACCTGAAAGGTCCTTTATTTACTATTTCTATCTGCATATTGATTTTGTTGATTTTGGGAAACCTGTAAATTGTCTTTCAAAATCTTTAAAATTTATTGGCTCTCTTTCACCCAATATTTAGATTTTGGTGCTCTAATATCACCAAATATCATGTCAAAAAATTCAATTGAATCATAACCATATAATTATTTGAAAGTAGACATCCCTATTGACATATGAAAAGTGGTGTTGTAGAAAAACGCACCCAATTGTAGCCATTTTTCCCATGCTTTTTGTTGCTCTCCCACATAGTTTCTTAGGTACCCTTCCAACCATTGATTCCCCCTCTCTATTTTTCCATTATTTTGTGGATTATAGCATTAACTTGGACACAACTGAGTGACCACTAATCTAAAAATTTATTGCCAAAAAGAACCCATGAATCTACTATCTCTATCACTTACAATGCTCTTGGGGAGCCAATGCAATCTAAAGATTTATTTGAAAAATATATCAGCCACCGGTGCAGCACTAAAAGATGATGTAACAGAAAATAAATGAGATTTTTTTTTCAATATATACACTATGACATATATGCAATCCTTACCCAAATATTTGGTAAAACCAGTGATGAAATCCATTGAGATATTCTCCCATTTTTGCTCTAGAATGGGCAATGGTTGCAATAAACCAGCTGGGCATGTAAGTTTTGATTTGTTTTTCTGACATAAATTACATTCATTCACATATTTCTGAACATATTCCTTCATCCCCTTTCAAATCAATATTTTCTTTAATTTCCTATAAGTTCTGAAGAGCCTCGGGTGGCCAGCTAGTGGGGAATCATGTGCTTCTTGCAAAATTTTGTACTTGAGATTTGAACCTTGAACCAAATAAATTCTTCCCTTATAATATATCACCCCATTCAAAATCCTGTAGTTATCATTCCCATTTATTCCATCTAATACATCACAAGCAAGTTTGTCTTTGGCATATTCAACTAGTAGCATGTTTTTCCAAACCTTGGCAATGTTTATGAGAGAAAAAGAAGGTCTTCAAGATAATGCATATGATACAATGTTATTCTATATTTTCACATATTAAGTATCAGAATCATAATATTGAATATTTTGTACCCACTTTTGTTTCCTTTCGTGTATATCCTTTTGGGTGAGGAAGTGCCTTAGACTATTGTGGTCAGTTTTCACCACAAACTTGTTTCCTACCAAGTATTATCGAAACTTGGCCAATGCATGCATGATGGACAAAGTTTCTTCGTCATATATGGATTAAATTTTTTCATGAGGCTGCAACGTTCTTCTCTCAAATTCTATAGAGTGTTCTCCTTTCTTTAGGACAACCCCAATTCCTCCACCTGAAGGATCACATTCAACAACAACAGGCTTAGGAAAATCAGGTAATTCAAGTATGGGACAACTACTCATTAACTCTTTCATTTTTTGGAATTCCTTTTAAGCTTATTCATCCCACTTGAAAGAATCCTTCTTAGTCAAATCGGTGAGTGGAGAATTCAACTTGGAGAACCCTTTCACAAACTTTCTATAATATGTTCATATTCCAATGAAGACTCTTAATTCAGTGATGTATTTTGGTGATGGCCATTCTAAGATAGCCCTGATATTTTCCAAGTGTACATTCACCCCTTATTTCCCAATAATGTGCCCAAGATGCAATATCTCCTTCATCCCAAATTCACATTTATACATCTTAGCAAATAAGGATTGTTCTTGCAAAGTTTTCAACACAATCTCTAGATGTTGCAAGTGCTCTTCCCAATTTTTACTGTAAATGAGAATATCATCAAAGAAGACCAAAAAAAAAATTCTAAGATACTTGCAAAATCTTGTATTCATGTATGCTTGAAATGTGGTTGGAGAATTATTTAATCCAAATTACATAACAAGAAATTCAAAGTGACCATAATGACATCAAAAATCAGTCTTTTGCACATATTCTTCCTTCATTGGAAATTGGGGATAACCTAATCTAAGGTCAATTTTGGAGAAATATTGGGCTCCAAATAGCTCATCCATGAGATCATAAATCCTAGGAATAGGATACCTATTCTTGACGGTCTTCTTGTTCAAAGCTCTAAAATCTATACACATCCTCAAGGTTCCATCTTTTTTCATTACCAACACTACTGAAGAAGCATAAGGGCTAGATCTTGGTCTAGTGAGTCCCAACTCTAAGAGTTCTTGGATGGACTTATCAATCTCCTCTCTGAATTTCTTGGGATTTCTATAAGGTTGTATTTGAATGGGTGTAGTACCCTCCTCCAAAACAATGGTGTTCTCAACCCCCCTATCCAGTGGTCTGCCATGTGGAAGATCTCTAAAAATGTTTTCATACTTTTTCAATAGTTTTTCTATCTCCTTTGGGTGTTAAAAAGACTTTATGTTTTTATTGGTGTTAACACCCAAAAAGGGTTCACTGCCTCATCTTCCCCGTTACATGGCTCATTTGTCCATTTTCCTACCATATTTCCATCAAAAACCCATAAAACCATCTAAAAAGCCTCCAAAAGGCCATAAAACCCTCTTTTCCTCCAAAAAATATCCAAAATTCCTCCAAAAAGGAAGAAAAAATATAAAATAATGAGGAAAAGGAGGAAAAAACCCTAAACAGTTGAAACCCTAACCCTAAACCAGCACTCCACCACTATAAATAAGTGATGGAGACCCCTTATTCAAAATCCACAATCACAAGTATCCTGCCTCTGCCAAAATTGCTCGTGAAACCCTAGCTCACCATTGAGCTACTTTCACCATTGAGAGCCCCTTTTGGCCCATTTCCACCATTGGAGAAAGAGAAGAAGCAGCTTGAAGCTCGGAGCCACCAACTCGGATCACCGCAAACGGCTTCACCAACCTTCACATTGGAGGTTAGATCAATACAAAATTACTATTTACTTTTCACTGTTTGTGCTTAATGAACTTGTTTAGATTTAGTTTTTTATTTCAGTTATAGCTTTTAATTCACATATCATTGAACTGCTACTAAGGAATCCATTGTCCTTAGTAGGTACTCATTCGTACAATCTAGGGGTGAAACCCTAGCAACAGTTTTGGCAACTTCGCTGGCTTTTTAATTTATTTTATTTCTCATTTTGTCCTTTCAGCTGTCGTTTTCGGCCGCCGTAAACCGTCGTTTTTTGTTTCACAGTCGCGTTTCGACCGCGTCTTTTCAGCCCTTAGCTGCGACCCGACCGTGCCTTTCCAGCTTTAACCCGCGATCTGAGCGCGCCTGTTTCTTCCAAACCTGCAGTCCGCCTGCGTTTTTTTATCCAGAAACCCGCGATCTGAGCGCGCCTGTTTCTTCCAAACCTGCGGTCCGCCCGCGTCTTTTATCCAGAAACCCGTGACCTGAGCGCGCCTGTTTCTTCCAAACCTGCGGTCCGCTCGCGTCTTTTCTCCAGAAACCCGCAATCTGTTCACGCCTGTTTCATTCAAACCCGCGGTCCGACCGCCGATCCGATCTGATTTTTGCACTTGTTCCTACTTCTAAACCCAGCCCCTTTGCTGCCATATTTTCTGCACCTACTCAATCTTCTGTTCTACCTGCACTTTTGTCCCCCTTTACAGAATTTTTCAGCATTGTTTATTCACATAATTTTGCATGGTAAAATTTTTCTTTCAGTATTATTGATATTTAAGAAGTTGCCCTGGCACTTCTCTTCTGGGATTCATAACCTCACCAGCACACAATTTGTCACCTAATTCAAGTGAGACTTAAAAACTACTTAACTCAACCAACATTCTAACCCCATTTGGGGAACACAAAAGAATTTTTGTAGTTAGGTAGGATTGGGGGGATAGGCTTCCAAAAACACCCCTCGGTTACTTACACTTGAGACATAGTTGTTGTCCATTAGGGAACCAAAATCCCCTAGTATTTTTTGACACGGTCACAACCAGTTTATCAGAGGGCCTCTCCCTTAGGAGGGTTGAAGTTGTGAGATTGGTTCCAGAGGTCTGAGTGGAATACCGAACTCCATTCAGTAACTGAAGGGCTACCTTTCGCAGTTCTCGGGATATCCCTGTATAGGGGTATTGCGGTTAAAGGACCAAGCAGTAGATTTACCTTTCTGGACGTGTCATGAATGGGGTATCTTAGTTTCCATTCTTCTAGGATTTGGCTACCCGGTGTCCCTCCCGGTAGGGGGATACTTTAGCCACTTGGCTTCCCTATTCATATTGTCTGACTTGTATTTCATCACCTTGTAGAGGATATGTCTAGTTAAGTCATAATACTTTTAGTTAGGTGTTTGCATGCTCCCTTACCTCCTTTTGGTCTAGTGAGTCCACCGGTTTTTATTTTCGTAGGCAACCTGTTGTTTTTTGGTATTCTGACCATTTCTGTTGACACTCCGCCTATTGTAGCACGCAGTTACAGTGGGTGTTTTGAGTTGGTTGTTGGCTTGAGCGCCCTATTTTTTGAGCTCTCCTTCTGCACACTCGGTTGCATTAGTGTTTTTGAGCTGATTTGTAGTTACCTCAACCCGCAGAGATTTGACTCCATTTGTCACCATTGAGTCTTCGAGACATTCTCGATGCCTCAGAGGCGAGCCTCCACAGCACGGTTCACTTGACACCACCCGTCATCGACACAGGTCATCATCACTTGATACCGCTCATCATAGATCTCGAGCCTTGTCACTTGACTCCACTCGTCAGCGGCATAGAGCTCCATCACCAGATACTGACGCCCCTTATTTTACCTCCGATTCTGAGCCAGAATCCAAGAACCCCCTTTACATTGCTCCTACTAGCCCCATGGCTGGCGTGAATCCCATCTTGGTAGGGACCTGTTGACGTGCGTATTTGACTGAGCACGCAACGAGAGATACGACCCAGACCGGGATCCTTAGGGCAGGCTCCAAGCTGTTTGGGGTAGCCGTTCCCGACAGGTTTAAAGGCTCTGTTGTCCTGGAACACTAATATTCTAACGGTTAAAACTAATGCTACTTATTGCCAATCAAACCTATCTTTACAAAATTCAATTCAGGTTATATGCTACAGGATGTTAGACTATCAGATTTAATCAACTTAAATTAATGAATTATAAATACAAAACACAAAAGCTGAAGAAATAAAATATAAACAAAGTTAACACTTTGCACCTACCTGCTATATACATCTTGTACATCTATTTACAAAAGAAAGAAACTGGATATAATTCATAGAGAAAGAATCTGATAGAAATAGGTTTTCAAGTAATATAATCAACAGAAATAAAAAATATATAACCCTAATTAAACTATCCTGATCAAGAGCGATAAGAGAGCTTAACCATGAAATCAATTTATGCTGGTAGAATTACCACATGGATGCACTTTGACAATATTCAAATCAGTTTAAACATTATCCAAGACCATACAGTAATCAATAACACATCATATAAACAATCATATCGATAATTGGTTACACAACACGTCGTATCAGCAAAAATCGAAAACATGCAAAATCAATAATCATATAATGGATATATATCTGTAAAATCCTTTAGAGAATTTCAACAAACATGATTAAAGTAAAAGGGAAATCACAAGACTAATAGACATTCCAAACACATGCCAAGTATACAAACTGCACACATATATTGATAACATCACCAGTTTAACAATGTCATGGCTACAGACAGGTAGCTGTCCAAAGTCGTAAACACATCAACTCAGTCTTGTGGTGCCCCTTCCATAGATTATCGATCCCCTGGCAGCAGAGTTTTCAGAGCTTTCAAAAGATAAATTTTTTGTGCTTTAGCAGCCCCCCCCCCCTATCAATCAAATTCTTCTCTGTTTAAAGAAACCAGGATCAGAAGAAAACAAAACAAATCAAGCTCTGCACAGGCGAATTTCTGGAAACAACCATTTCGTTGCCGGCCGCAACTGCAAAAATCATGTTCAAAGGATCCTCGAAATCTCCTAGAATCCATCATTTTCTGGCAAAATCCCCCTAAGTAAAGCTAAATGGGTCCGTTCTGAAGAAAACCCATGTGTCAGATTCTTAAGATCTGCCTCCATTTGCTCACAATATGCCCCAGAAAAACGCCTGTCAATTGAGACACGCGTTTTCTATTTTTAGCTGGAGATGGAATTCGAGGCAAGATTTCCTTCCTCTTACTTGGCATCCAAGGTCAATGATTATCCTCACTGATTCCATAAATGTAGTACATCAATCCAATCATAGCTCCAAACTTTCCCATGACTTCAAGGGATTACTGGCTGAGCATATCACCTCTGTCTATTCACACAAAAACTGTCCATTAAAAACTGTTTCAACTGAAGCATAAAATTTAAGAAGCCAGGATGAACAGAACATTTTTCAATCAGTAAACATTTCTCAAGTTGGATAGTAACAGAGAAATTTTCAAAAGGACAAACAGTAAGCAGTTTTATGTTCGTTTTCAAGTTCCTGTAATAATTGCTACACACTCATTTCCCATTCCATTGATCAAATAATCAATCTGTTCTGAGTACCCAAAATAGGTGTTTTGATATTTCAGACTTCATGAATAATTTTAGGGATTCATATCTCAGCAATCAATTTACATAAACATAAATATCCATTCTAATCTTTTCAATTAAAAATAGAGAATCTTCATTAATTTCTGGCATAATCAAAGAATCTTATAAATAGCCATCATTCAAAACTACAGAGAGTGTGAATGCTCTGTCATAAGAGATGGTTTGCTGACAACAAAATCTGAAATTTCATGATTAAAGAATAAATTGATACTGCAAATTATATATTTCAGATAAATGAGTTTCCAATGACCACCATATCTTTGCAAGATGGTTTTCTTTTACAATAAAACTTGCTTTTCTTGATCAATGATAAAAGCTTGAAACGTTTCCAGATGATGCAATTATATAATTTCTAAAAAAATGAAAAAGCAAGCATTTCTTTCATAACAGCATCACCAAGATCTTTATTATCAAGAAGATATAAAAAAATTTCTGAAGTTGTCACAGTAGTTTTGTCAAAATCATGGATTTCAGAAAAATGTTTAAATAAATCAATGATTCTAGAATTTGCAAAAAGTAAGAACAAAACCTTGTACCATTTATTTCAAAGATTCAAATGCAAGAGTTCATCAATTATTTGTTTAATAGAAATCAAATTATTAAATCCAGAATTGATACAGAGTAAAAACAAACCCTTACATATTCAAAATTACGGAGAATAATTTCTGGAAATGCAGAAAATTAACTATCATTTCTCAAAACCCCGTAGACCTGGGTAATGAAGCTGTATATGACCACTTAAAATCGAAAACACAGACTGGATTTTGTTTAAAAGGAATTCACTGTTCATTGAATTAACCACAGAATCAAACCCCCTTTCCTTTTCATAAAATAAGCATGAAAAACAGAGCTGAAACTTACCAAAGATTGTCTCGTTTTGGGAAAAAAAAACCTCAGCATGAACCAGTAATCATAATAGATATGAAAAGCTTGACTCTCAAAGTGAATAAAGCTAGCAATCAATGCAGAATTTCCAAAACGTAATCAACAAATGACTAGGATAGCCACTTCTCTCAATCTACAGACTGTTTTTAGAGTTTGAAAACTTCTAGATGACCGTGTGATTATCAGCCAAATCCTTCTCAGCATCGTGAACAGAATATAGTTAAATTCTCAAAGATGAGCTGTAGTTTAATTGCCAAAAGTTCTGTTGATGAAACAAAGGAATGAAATCCCTCTTCTTTTCATGAAGCAGTCATAGACAGGACAAAGAAGCAGATGCAACTTACCCGAAATTGTTCAGTTTTGTGTGAAGTCATATCAAGTGTAAGGTAACTGGCCTTTGACAGTGAATAAGACCAGCAACAATGGTAAATTTTGTAGAATGTGATTAACTAAACTCTTCTATCAGACTTCAAACGAGTTTCAAATTTTCTGAATCAAACCCCAGGTAGAATGACTTATCCAATTCCTCATACTCAGCAGAAAGAGCCGAATATTGCTAAACTCTCACAGTAAACAGAGCTAATAAAAACCAGACTTTGCAACAGAACCCCTTTGATGAAACCCTTTATGATAAAGTTTTAATCACATCGTTTGATAAGAGGATAAGAAACATTATGAGAACCCCAAATGTCAAAGAACTTAGGCAATTACTTGATTATAACAAATGTGTGGAGTTTGCTAAGTTTTGAGTCGAATGGAAGTCATAAGGAATGATCATTAGGACACAATCCATAATTCTAGCAATTTAAACACCTTGTCATAAAATAAGGAATTCAAAATGTAAAAGAACCAAAAGGCAAGTCAAGTCAATAAGATGAGAATAAAATGTTTAAAGCATTGAAAGTGATTATGATCATGACCTTGGTTTTTAATAGAATTCTTAAGACAAAATCATACAATGCTAAAACAAACTTGATCAATGGACATCTGAATTCTGACTTTCTTTTAGTACCATTTTTCATTCTCCAAATGACTAATCGAAGATGTGACTCACTGTGCAGGTTCCAGGTTCTCTTAGGTACAGAGATCTCTTGGCAAGAACATGATTTGTGGCAATTCTTTTTGAATTTTTTTTTTGCTTTTAAGTGATCAAAATTCATTAACAAAGATCAAACAAAGATAAAATGCAAAATAAAAAACCAGAAGAACAGTAAGATTCTCCAAGGAAAAGTCTGATTATGATTATTTCTGTATCTAAAGGCTACAGAAACAATTTTGCTGTAGCTAACAGCTACAGAAATTCAACAATTTTCAAAAACTTAACTCTGGGGGGTTCCCTTTCCGTTGTAGCTGGAAAGGGATCTTGTTGGGAGGCCAACAGGACCATTGGTGGCACATCCACCATGACACCTGTTACCACACCTACCTTGGGTATGCCCTCCACGGGGGGCCCCTCTACTGTTCCCCTCACAGTACTGATTCCCGCAGCGGGAATACCTATCCCCACTCCTTTAGTGACCCATACCACCCATGGTGGTGCAGGACCGTCCTATACAACCTTAGTTCCCCCACTTGGGGGCAACCTCCCTCACATGACCCCTCCACTTGGGGGCATCGGCCCCAACTTGGTTCAACCCACTACCGTGTCACATCCTTCGTCCAGTTTGTCATTCATGGCTAGCCTCAACCTTCCTGACCTAGCCAGATTAACCAACGACCCCATCCGACACGACCCTGTGTGGCCTCACATGCCCACAAAGCTCCCCTCTGACATCCCTAAATTCGAGGGAAAGGCAGGTGAGGACCCACAGAACCATATCATGTCCTTCCATCTATGGTGTTCCTCCAACTCCATAGTAGACGACTCTATTCGCCTCCGTTTATTACAGTGCACTTTCACTGGCTCTGCTGCGAAGTGGTATATCGAGCAACCCCATGGAACCCATGCCACCTTTACTTCCCTTGCCTTGACCTTCCTGCAGTTCTTCCAGTTACCTGTCCGCTATGAAGCAGGCGTTGAGATCCTACTATCATGCAGACAAAACACGACTACCCACATCACGGACCACATTCATGAATGGCGTCGACGCCGTAGCCTATGCAAAATCAACTTAGATGACCGGATCTTCCTAGATTGGTTCCTCAAATCCCTCCTTCCTATCATTGCTAAGGATGTGGCATCCAAAAGACCCCAGTTTGAAGAAGAGGCTATCATTAAAGCCCAACAGTTCGATCTCATTTACGCCCAGTCGGGTTATCTTTATACCATAATACCTGACGCCCCTCGCGACGATTCCTCCCAGTGCTATGCGCCGGGGGCATCCCACGCTGCCGACAGCATCATTGGCCGTGTCTCTTCGCAGCCTCAACCATTTTCCATAGCCCGTCCTACCCCTGGCCCAGACCCTTTGCGAGCTACCTCACAGTCTGGAGCAAACAACCCGTATGCTCCCATGACACATCACCACCATACCCATGGACCCTCATGTCCACCACAGTGTTTTGGTCATGCGAATCCTGCTCACGCCCCCCCTGTCGCACCTCAGTTCTACTATCACCAGCAGGCTTCACCAACCCCTGCGGCACACCCACAACCCGCTCCATAGCACTATCAGCAACCCGCTCAGGTTGCTTCACCTGCACAGCCTCCACCTACATATCATCCACCGTAGCCTGATCCCGCCCACGCGCAACCTCAGAATCCACCTACTGTCCAAGGGCAATTTTATGCTCAACAAAACCTACAGCAAAACCAGAACAACCAACGCAACCAGGGCCAACAAAACTACGGCAGAGGCTGAAATCGTGGGAACAACCAACTGACCAAGCAAGCTGGTCAACACCCTAATCCCCCCACTAGTAATAATGCGGCCCCTGACAACCAAAACCCTGATTGCCCGCCCAAGCAGGCTAAAAACCCCAATTTGCGCACAAACTATCATTGTTCTGTTTGCAGGGTCTATGGCCACTACACACATTTTTTTCCACATATGGAGCGAGTTCGGCAACTTTTGGCTGCGGATGTACACCGCCAAGGGCAGGCGGCTCCTCAAGCACCACCCAACCCCCCACAACCTCAGCAGCCACCTTTGGTGCTGCAAAACCCCTTACCAACCCAAGGCGTAGTGAACACTGAACCGTTGGCTCCCCCTCCAACTAATGCACCAACCCAACAAATCACTTACGCTGCTCCTGATCAACCCATGTTCGATTCAGGGACCCACCACTTGTTGATGATGTCCTCCGATGAGGTCAACCTCCAGACCCGGCGGAACAAATATGGCTCCACCCCTAAATCCCCTCCCGCCGATACATCTACTAACGCTCATCCCACTGATCAGGCGTTACATATACCTCCACCTCCACTAGATGGCACTCCCAGAGCGCCTCGTTTCCCACTTCGCTGTATCAACAATAACCCCAATGCGCGGGTTGCGTCAAACTACAACATTGTCGATGACTTAGCCCAATCCCCCGCAGCCATGTCTACGTTAGAAGTCTTAAAAAACTGCCCTTCGCAGCGTAAGAATTTACTCTCAGCCATTGGGGCTATTGATCCAAATGATTCGCAGTTAATGGCATTTGATTTAGACCAATCCAAACCCCGCATGCCTTCCACTTTGGCATTCCAAGTTTCTGTTTCCATTCGGAATTTTGTCATCCATCGATGCATTATTGATGAAGGTGCCTCTGCATGTGTTATGCCCACCTCCATCTGGCAAAAAATGGGATCCCCCCCTCTACAGCAGTCCTCTACTGCGTTGTGAGCCTATGAAAACCGTTCAGCTCAACCCCAAGGCCTATTAACTAACATCCCCGTATCACTGGCTGGCAAAATTGTCCTCATAAACATCGAGGTTATCAATGCACAGCTTGATTACAACCTTTTACTTGGCCGCAGCTACATGTATGCCATGCGGGCAGTTGCTTCTACCGTTTTTCGTACCATGATGTTCCCCCATGAGGGACGCATGGTCAAAGTTGACCAACTCACTTACCATGATCCCAATGCCCTCGCGGCACCCGAAAATGTTCTCCCCATGATTGAACAACCTGTTTTAGGTGCCACCACCTCATTCGTTTCTTCGGATGGGCGTTTACTCTGACGCACCCATGACCTCAACCTTCCCATCTATTCCTCCCCCGTCACCTGCCACTGAGGTGTCCGACCTATGTACCCTGTCCCATAATACGCGAACTCCTACTAATCAACCGCCTTTGTTTCCTCAACC
The DNA here is from genome assembly GCA_001517045.1 of Pseudotsuga menziesii. Taxonomy (NCBI): domain Eukaryota; kingdom Viridiplantae; phylum Streptophyta; class Pinopsida; order Pinales; family Pinaceae; genus Pseudotsuga; species Pseudotsuga menziesii. The sequence continues at coordinate 179,675 of LPNX010953498.1, forward strand.
CCCTTTGGTACCTAGTCACATCGATACTACACCCATCCATACCATTCCTTTCCTCTTCCCTCCCTCAGGAGTAGTTAGCGCCCCGGTCTTGGCCACCCTCAGCCTTCCTGGGTTAACCTTAGGATTACCCGTTTGGTATTTTACGCCTCCTGGCCGTCCGCCGACACCAGATGTCATCCTGCAATCGGTGCAACCCATTGTCACTACTATTCATCCAAATCCCGGTGTCGCTACCCCATCCTCCTTCGCAAACCCCCCCCGTCATCTTCCCAAAACCACTGGGGGCAGAGGCCCCCAACCTTACACTGCGGTCCCACCTCCTAAAACAGTCAAAAATCCACCTGTGTTTCATGCTCCTCCCAAATGCGCGCTATGCGATGAGTTGGGCCATGCGACTCACTTATGTCCTTAGTTACTGACGTTACAGGAATACATGCAACTACTTGACGACGACCCCGCTATCCCGGTTGTCCATCTAGATCCAACCCCTATGCCTCGAGACAAATCCCTGTGCACTAACCACTCCTGTGCCTTATGCGGTGTCTACGGGTATTACTCACATCACTGTCCCGATCTCCCTGAGTACAGAGTAGCCCTCTTTGAAATGAACCATCTGGATCTTGAGACGGCACCACCCACCATCGTGGAAATCCATTCCCTGGTCTCTTCCCCTTCCGGAGAGGTCAATACCACTCTCTTTGAGATGAACAATCTGGATCTTGAGATGGGACCACCCACCATTGTGGAAATCCATTCCCCAGTCTTTTCCCCTTTCGGAGAGGTTAATACCACTCTCTTTGAGATGAACAATCTGGATCTTGAGACGGCACCACCCACCATTGTGGAAATCCACCCCCCAGATTCTTCCTCTTCCGAAGAGATTAATACCATTTATATGATCTCTTCCACCACTACTCCTTCATCAACCGATTTGACGACACAAACATTTCGTACGGATGAGGAGATTCTCAAGGCTCTCACTGCCTCGGATTATCCTTGGGATGACATCCACCATCGTTCCTACTTCCTCCCGGATGAATCTTCCTCTAACACTGCTACCCAATTTGCAGTTGAATCCAAAGACTTCCTTCCCCCCAAGGTCGACTGGTTCAAGGACCCTATTCCTTCTCCTGACGCCTTCGAAGAGGGTAACATGGCCAACATCTCACCTATCATCCAAATTGATATCGCTGCCCCCAGAGGCACCCCCGAACTCATCGCTTTAGGAGCATCTTTCACTGCGCAGGAGGTTGAGGAATATAAAACACTCTTCAAAGAATTCCGTGATGTCTTTGCCTGGTCCTATACTGAAATGCCTGGTATTGACCCTGCCATTATAGAGCACCACATTGACACATGGCATGATGTACCCCCCATTCGTCAGAAACATCGTCCCATTCATCCCTCAAAACTCCCAGCTGTCAAAGCAGAGATTGAAAAGCTTCACACAGCAGGATTCATTTATCCTATTGCCTATACCACTTGGGTTTCAAACCCTGTTCCTGTCAACAAGAAACAAGGCACCATTAGGGTATGCATTGACTTCCGAGACTTAAACCGCGCGTGTCCCAAAGACAATTTCCCTATGCCATTTATTGACCAGCTCATTGATGTGTGTGCGGGGCACGAAGTCCTCTCATTCATGGACGGTTTTTCCGGATACAATCAGATCTAAATCTGCAAGGAAGACCAGTACAAAACCGCTTTCACTACCCCATGGGGCACCTTTGCCTATCGCGTCATGCCTTTTGGCCTAAAAAATGCTGGTGCCACATTCCAGCGGGCCATGACCTATTGCTTTCATGATTTGGTCCATATCTTTCTCATCTACCTTGATGACCTTACAGCTCGTTCCCGAAAATGATCCGACCACCTTGATGACCTTCGGCAAGTTTTTCTGCGTTGTCGCAAATATCAGATCCGCTTGAACCCACACAAGTGCGTGTTTTGCGTCCCGGAAGGCCGATTGTTAGGTTTCATTATTTCCCAGAAAGGAATTACTGTTGATCCCCTGAAAGTCCAAGCCATCTTAGACCTTCCCTCTCCTCGAACGCTACGACAACTCCAAAGTCTGCAAGGGTGATCCAATTTTCTTCGACGCTTCGTTCCTGATTATGCCACAACCGTTCATGGTTTCTTGCACCTGCTCTGTACCCACATACCCTTTGTCTAGGATGAGCAAGCTAGAGATGCATTCAAAGCCCTCAAGAAAGCTCTCACACAAGCCCCCTTGATCTCCTCTCTGGATTTCTCTTAGGACTTCATCCTTTACGTCTCGGAATCCGAGCATGCTGTGTCTGGAGTCTTGGTTCAAGAAGGTGCCTCACGCCAAGAGCATGTCATTTACTACATCAGCCAGACCTTGTCTGGACCACCCCTATGTTACCCATATGAAGAGAGACTAGCCCTAGCTGTGGTCTTCTCCATCCAAAAGTTGCGACACTACATTTTGCTTAGTCATACCACAGTCGTCGCCGATTCTAACCCCATGGTATATCTCTTAAACCGGCGACTCCTGCAAGTTCGTGTGGCCAAATGGGTCATTATCCTCCAGGTATATGACCTCACGTTCCGAACACCTAAGAGAACTAAAGCCCTTGCACTTGCCCATCTCATCATGGATCTCCCTTCATTTATCCCGGCCCCACCCATCTCCGAAGAGTTACCCGATAATCACTTGTTTACTATCTCCTCCGATGACCCATGGTACGGTGATATCTTGTTATACCTGCGCACGTAGAAGTTTCGACCCACCGTCACTCGTAATGGACGTCGTTGTATCCGTCACCAGGCCTCTCGCTACCTCCTCATAGGAGATGTCCTTTACCGGCGAGGAGTCGACACAATTCTTCGTCGTTCCCTTACACATGAGGAAGCTGAACAGGTCCTTAATGATTTCCATAGCGGTGCCTGCGGCAGCCATTTCTCAGGAATGGACACTACCCAAAAGGTCGTCCGTGCCGGATACTTCTGGCCCACACTTTTCACCGACTGCATCACTGCGGTCAAGCATTGACATAACTGCCAACTTTTTGCCCCCAAGGCCTGGACACCACCTGTTCCATTACACCCAGTTGTCACCCTTGGTCTCTTTTTCAAGTGCGCCATCGAATTCATGGAGTGTAGACCCTCATCTGCTAACGACCATAAGTACATCGTTGTTGCCGTTGATTACTTCACCAAATGGGCGGAAGCTATGCCCACCTTCAACTGTACCGCTGAAACTGCTGCCAGTTTCTTTTTCAACCATGTTATCACTCGATTCGGGGTCCCTAAACAGTTAGTCTCAGACCATGGATCACACTTTGAAGATTCTGTTTGGCGCGAATTATCCACCTTCCTCAAATTCCAACACCAGTTTTCCTCGGCTTACTACCCTCAAGGGAACGGTCAAGTCGAAGATGTTAACAAAATCCTCAAAACCATACTCCAATGCACTGTTGATTAGCATAAGTCCAATTGGAACCATATGCTATTCCCTGCCTTATGGGCTTACCGTACCTCCACCAAGACCGCCACCGGTTTTACCCCGTTTCATTTAGTTCACGGTGTAGAGTCTGTCCTCCCCATCAAGTGTCAGATACCTGCCTTACACATCACCGTTGAGCTTCTCCCCGATACCTCCCCCCTTGAGCACCGTCTACTATCCCTCGAACAAGCCGATGAAGATCGTCGTGCCACTCTCCAGAACATCGAGGCTGCCAAAATCCGCTCCCAAGCTAGTTATGACAAACATGTTCACCCTCGAACTTTCCACGAAGGGGACCTCGTCCTCGCCTATGAACAAGCCCACGACAAAACCGGTAAAGGAAAGTTTGAGTCCATGTGGCAAGGCCCTTACATTGTGCAGACTTGCCTCGGCAAGGGGGCATACATTTTAGCTGACTCTGAAGGCCACCCTTTCAACAACCCCCATAATGGGTTGTATCTTAAACGTTTTTACCCATAACTGAAACCGTGACCTCATTGGTCCGCATTGTACAGTTTGCTCCCTTTGTGTTTTTTACCTTTTTGACCATAATCTCACATTCATCGTTTTTTGCATGCCCACAGATGGACCATTTTCCACCTCGTTACATTGGCTTCGCTGATGGCACAAGCCACTGGTCCCCCAACCTGGCTTCTGCAGCGTGGGTCTTATATTCCCCTTCCGACGAACTGATTCACCTTGACGGAACCTGTATAGGTGCTGCCACCAATAACCAGGCGGAGTATGATGCTGTGACTGGTCTCCTGATTGCTACCTTCCAGATGGGCATACGTCACCTTCATGTGTTCTTGGACTCCCAGCTACTTGTCTCCCAGATCAACAACTGCTACCAAGTACGTGATCCCTGCCTCTTTAGAAAATTCCTGCGTACAAAACAACTCAGCCGACAATTTGAATCCATCACATTCACACATGTCCCACGAGTTCAAAATAGTGTCGCAGATCAAATGGCAAATAACATCCTAGATTGGCATATCAATCACACCATATAACATCTCCACCATACATCATAGCATCTCATCCAACTATATAAAAAAAACCAAAAATCCTTCATTCCATAAACATTTGCATCCATAGGGGCATCCACATGCCCAACATCCTAGACTACTTGCATCCACGTGCAACACATACATACAACACATCATCAAGCGCATCCACGTGCGTACAAATGGTAAAACATCATAAACAAAAAAGTGCATCCATGTGCATAAATATATATATATATATATAATATACATGAGCTATACATGTCCTGAGTACCCCTGTACTCAGCTATACAAAAAAATATATGTACAATCCCAAAAACCTCATAAAGTACAGGCCGTAGCGACAAAAAATGGGGGGGAGTCCACTGCACCCCCTAATGGGAGTCGTACCCGACATCACTGTTAGTGTCTGCTGCCTCTGACTCCTCCCCTCGCTCCTCCTCCGGTGTGTCCACATCCCGTCTGGGACCCTGGGCCCTTGCCCTGTCCGCCAATAGGGCCACCCGGATCGCGATCGATCTAAAATCTCGGGGTGCCCCCAAGCAATCCTGGACCACAGCCGGATCCAGGTCCCGCCATCCCGCGTCAGTCACTCCCACTAGCAACTAATCTAGCAACACCCGTACGGACTCCAGTGTCCTCTCTGCATCTGGACGACGCACCTCCCCACGCCCAAGAAATGCTGGAATGGCCACAGTCCCTCTGCGTGCCACATGTCCTGGCGGTGGCCTCGGGCCCACATCTGCAAAACACCATTTTGTCAGTTACCATATATCCACAATATATCATATACATAAAACTAGACAAAGCAACCAAACCATACATACCGTCTGGCCCCCATGCCTGTCCTGGTGGCTGTGGAGCATCCGGATCTCCTGTGAAGTCCATATCCCTGTATGGATAGTCCTCCAGCGTTAGTGGTAGCTGGAGCCACTGCAAATACAGCTCCTGAGTGAAGTATCGCCCTACGTCCCTGCCACCACGGTGGCGCATCATCTCTCCCCACTGTACCATCTGAGGCTCCCTCAAGCCTCCTGCTCTAATCGGCACCCGCGGCCGCAGTGTGGGGACCCTCTCCATGAAGAAGGCACACAAAAATGAACTGTAACAAAATCCCTTCCCAGATTCCTTCGCCACGGTCAGCTGTCGTTGCACGCAGGTCAGGAACATCTGGCCCCATGCAAAATAGGTCCCGGCCAGTACACGCTCCACGAGCTGCATCTGACCCCCAGAAACCTTCTCAGGTGAATGGGACCCCAAAATACGAACCACACATGCCGCCAACGCCTGTACTGTTGGCTCCCGTAGATCCCTCACCAGGAGTGCATTCCGATGCACCCGAGCCTCCGGCCGACAAAATCGCTCCACCATATCATCCATATCCAGGTTCGCAGACACCCACGGCTGAGTATCTGCTACCCTCCCTAGGCAGGGCAACCCCGTCAAGAAATAAACATCAGTGAGGGTGAGGTCCACCCTCTCTCCCTGCACTCGAAACGCCAATGCGTTTGGCTCCCAGAATCTAACCAACCGGTTTAGCAGCAATCCTGCTGACCGCATCATAGGAACCTCTGCGAACTTCAACAGTCCGAAGAGTCCTAACAGTGACCGCACCCGGTGATCCTCTCGAACCACTGTCACTATATCGTCCGAAACCTCTCGCTCCCTCCATAGTACCTGTGGCATCCTGTCAGTCACACAACGAAGTCTCATCAGGCTCACGTCAAAATAATGGACCTTCCCACCCATCCAAACAAAAACCAGAACAGCCGCGGCCCCCGACCACGACTGTCAGGCCTACAGCCGCGGCCCCCAACCGCGGCTGTCAGGCCTACAGCCGCGGTCCGCGACCATGGCTATTAGGCCTACAACCGCGGTCCGCGACCGCGGCTGTTAGACCTACAGCCGCGGCTCGAGACCGCGGCTGTCCCGGCCTGAACCCGCGGTCTAAGACCACGGTTTCTCCCCCCTAACCCACGGTCCACCCACGTGGACCGTACAAATCATCCCCTGGGACCCACTACCCCCCCCCCCAAACCCAAAAATAATGCAGGTATAAGTTTAACGGAATACCTTTATCTCCCGACTCCGCAATCGACTGGTCAGATCGTCCAGAAATGACAACTCAGCTCTGGTCCACTGCAATCACGAGTCAACGTCCACTAGTCAAATGACACATGTCATGTTGAGCCCACTTACTATTTATAGTCCGTTAACTTTTCTCTTCTTTGTCCATTCTGAACCCAAATGGAGTCTATTTTCAGAACTGTTTCCACCATTGGAATCAGCACAACGAAACCATCACAATGGTCACCTCGTTGCATTATTTTTCGCTACACCATTTTTTCCCATTTTTTCGATACCAATAGTCACCTCGGTTTGCGCACCACTTCGGCCGCTCTCCGTTTTTAACACTTTTTATATCGCCGGATTCATTTCTCCAAACTCGTGATGATGCTTGAAATCATTTCTCGCTCTCACTTGGTACAATCTCAACATTGCGTCCCTACACCTTGCCGCATCAATTTGCGCGTCGCATCGGCCGTCATCAGATTCTTTTACACTTTTTACATGAGCCATCCACTCCTGTCATACTGCAAATGTTTCGTTATTTTTCCACCATTCATTCACCCTGCAAGGAGGCCCACCAGTGTCCCCCCCCGACCCTCAGTCCTGGTCATCATAAATATTCCTTGATTGAACACTTCCTCCTTGCCTGGCCATTTATTCAGAGTCTTCTTATTTGCTTTCAGACTCCTTAAAA
>LPNX010953498.1:193328-233413 GCA_001517045.1 Pseudotsuga menziesii
TTAGACAATGGGTTCTCTTCTTCCAGCAATTTTCGCGGTTCGAAGCTAGATTTTCCTCTCTTCAATGGTACTGATCCGACTGGATGGATCTATTGTGCAGAACAGTATTTCAGTCTTTATAATACTTTTGATGTCAACAAAGTTCCACTTGCCTCCTTTCATTTGGAACAGGAAGCTCTTCAATGGTATCGTTGGTACATCAAGGCTCATGAAGAGCCAAAATGGCCTGATTTTTGCCAGCTCCTTTTGCAATGATTTGGTACTAGTGCTTTTGATGACTTCACAGGATCTCTCACTAAACTTCACCAAATTGGCACTGTGAAAGAGTATCAAACTAAATTTGAGAAACTAGCTAATCACAATGAAGGATTACCTGATGACTTCTACCGAAGTTGTTTTATCAGTGGTCTATAGGATGCAATTCGCTCTGAGGTCAAAATGTTCAGTCCCAACATAATGATGGAAGCCTTGTGGTTGGCTAAGTTGGTAGAAGACCAGATGGCGGCCCAACAACGCTCCAAATCCTCTTTTATTCCCTTCCGACATATGGGTTCTCAACGACCTCCGATTCCGCCAGCTCCTTGCTCACCTCCAATCAAGCATTTCTCTGAAACAGAGACGCAGGCACACAGAGAAAAAGGGCTTTGTTATAATTGTGATGAGAAATTCACTCAGGGACATTGATGTGTTCAAAAAAAGCTCTATCTCTTGGATGTGGATTCTCCACCTGCCTCTGAAATTGGTGAAGAAGCCCCCGATACAATGGATGCTCCGATTGACATTCAGGAGCCGCCTACTGCCCCTCCATCTCAGGACGACCAGCCCGAGATATCCCTCCATGCTTTAGCTGGAGTCATTGCCCCCCAAAAAATGAGGGTACCCGGTTACTTCAAGAAGATTCCTCTTACAATACTCATTGATTCTGGCAGCACTCATAATTTCATTGACCCTTGGATTGCCAAACAAGCTGATTGTTTTATCCATCCTTGCTCCAACTTTGAAGTCATGGTTGCCAATGGGGGCACCTTACCTTGCAAAGGGAAGTGTCGTAATGTGCGTATCTCTATGGGAGATTATAACCTCTGCTCTGATATGTTTGCCTTGACCTTAGGTGGATGTGATGTGGTTTTGGGCGCTCAATGGCTGCGCACACTTGGCCCCATATTATGGGATTTTGCTGAACTTTGGATGCAGTTCTCCCCCGATGGACACAAACACACATTGAAAGGATTACAACCAGGGTCTCTCAACATCATCAGTTCACATCGCATGGAAAAAATCCTTAAGAAGAGTTCCCATGGTGTCATCGCTTAGCTCCATTCCATTCAAATGAAACCATCAGTGGCCCCCACTACTCCTTTGGATCTCCAACAAATTCTGGATCGATATACAGGTGTTTTTGCTGAACAAGTGGGAATTCCACCGTCACGACCAGAGGACCATTGTATTCAGCTCCTTCCTGGAAGCAAAATCATGGGTTATGACTATGAGATCACTTATATGAAGGGTAAGGACAATATTGTGGCAGATGCCCTTTCTCGCACATTTGATGACCAAGGTTCTCTTTCCGTGATTTCTATGCCTGTTCCAAATTGGTTGCAATCGATTCAACGGGGTTATGTCAATGACTCTTCATTATCTCAAATCATCCAACGATTAGACAACAACCCTTCTACTGTCCCACATTACTCTTAGGATGGTGCTTCACTGAGATACAAGGGTCATCTTGTGCTTCCCCAGAACACAGCTCTTCAACTAGCTATCTTCTATGAACTCCGTGCTTCTCCGTCAGCTGGGCAATCTGGTTTTCTCAAAATGTATGAACGGGAATGACGCAACTTCTTTTGGCAGGGCATGAAAAGGAAAATTCAAGAGATGGTGGCTGAATGTGATACTTGCCAGTGCAATAAGGGTGAAACAACACCCCTTTCAGGATTGCTCGAACCCTTGCCCATACCTACCCGGATATGGACAGATATTTCTATGGATTTCATTGAAGGGATCCTTAAATCTGGAGGGAAGACTGTGATTTTGGTTGTGGTTGATTGCCTCTCCAAATATAGTCATTTTTGTGCTCTCATCCATCCCTATACAGCCTCCTCCATTGCTCAAATTTTCCTGGACCAGATCTTTCGTCTTCATGGAATGCCTTCTTCCATTGTCTCGGATCTTGATGCAACTTTCACCAGTCATTTTTGGACAGAACTCTTTCACCACACTGGCACCAAACTAAAGATGAGTTCAGGTTATCACCCCCAAATGGATGGTCAGATTGAAATTATCAATAAATTCTTGGAAACTTATCTTCGTTGCTTCTCCTCTGAGCAACAACATCAGTGGGAGAAGTGGCTCCCTCTCGCTGAATGGTGGTACAATACCTCTTACCACACTGCCTCTAAAATGACTCCATATGAAGCAGTTTATGGTCAAGCACCGCCAGTTCTTCTTCCTTACAGCCCCAGCAGTTCTCTAGTTCAGGCAGTTGACGCGGTCCTTCGAAACCGCGATGAGGTTCTTCGCATTTTGCGCGAAAATCTTCACATGGCAAGAAATCACATGAAGCAACAAGCTGATCAGGACCGTTCTGAGCGCACTTTTGAAGCCGATGATATGGTTTTTCTTCATCTCCAGCCTTACAAGCAATCCTCACTAAAACTCAAAGGGCGTCATAAGCTCGCTCCAAATTTCTATGGGCCATATAGGATTCTTCAGAAGATTGGGTCTGTTGCTTATAAATTGGAACTTCTGCCTTCTTCCCGCATTCATCCAGTATTTCATGTCTCTTGTCTGAAGAAAGTTCTTGGCACCAACATCCAAGGCCAAACTATTTTACCAGAACTGGATAATGAAGGATCCATCTTTTTGGAGCCAGAGGCTATCCTCAATAAGCGCACTCTTCAGCTTCGCTCTCACTCTATCACAGAGGTCTTAATTCAATGGCACGGAATGCAGCCCGAGGATGCTATGTGGGAACCACTCCTTCAGATTCAGCGCCAATTTCCACATCTAAAGCTTTGAGGACAAAGATTTTTCTAAGGGGGAGGGGATGTTAGGAACCCATGTCAATCCTTCTCTTTACCGTGTTAGTATATTGTTGTTGGACGCATATGCTTTGTAAGTCATCCCATAGTAATTGTTGATCCATAGTTTGTGTTATTGTTGTTGGGCACATATGCTTTGTAAGCCGCCTGTAGTATTTTTTGATCCATAGTTTATATTGGCCCATGGTTTTGACCCATAGTATTGGCACCTATTTTTAGTATATAAGTGTGTGTTGAGGCCAAGGAAGGAACTGTGAAGTTATTTTGTATTGAGCTTGCTCAAAGGAGGTTTCCCCCTCGAAGTGGCCTACGATTAATATAAAAGTGATTTTGAGTTCTGCTGCTATATCGTGTATTTTGATTAATTATTTGCTACAGGGTCCTCACAGCCTTCCTCTTTTTTGTTGGAATTTTAGCCCAAGCCTTTGAGCCAAAAATCCTGAAATGGGTCACCTCTGGCTTGTTCCCACTCCAAGATTCGAAAGGATTCATACCATCAAGATATTTAGGAGGCACCCTGTTCTGGATATAGGATGCACATTTTATAGCCTCAGTCCAAAATTTTGGTGGAAAATTCTTAGCCTCCATCATACAGGTTTCCATCTCGTTCAGTGATCTGTTCTTTCTCTCAGCAACACCATTTTGCTGTGGTGTGTAAGGGATTGAATGCTACATATGAATAACTACATGTTCACAATATTGAATGAACACAGCCTTTAAATACTCACCACCATTGTCATATCTGAGGATCTTGAGTCTCCTCCAAGACAAGTTTTCAACCAAAGCCTCAAAGACTTTGAAGAGGCCAAAAACTTCAAACTTATGCTTCAGGAAGTAAACCCAACAATACCTGCAAAAGTCATCTATGAAGGTCAATGCATATTTTTCTTGACTCATTGACATATGAGGAAATGGACCAGAAACGTCATTGTGGATCAACTCAAGAGGTGCAGAGGTTATCTCATGACTAGCTCTCTCAAATTTATGCTTTGGGTGTTTTCCTAGGATACAACCTTGACAGACTCTCTTGGAAAAGTTAATCTTTGTTAACCTTATTACCATTTCTTTTTCACTTAGATTAGAAAGATAATTATACTTAAGATGGACAAATATTTCATGCTAAATCTTGCTTTTCTCATTAGCATGAATCAAAAGAGCAGAGGGGTTTGAGTAGGGAAGAAAATGTGAAAACATATATACCTTCAAAGTGTGATCTACAACTCCTTTTGAAATGAATTTACCATTCAAGATCTCTGTGATCTCAAAATCATCAGGGGAGAATATGACCTTCTTTGCAGACCCTATGTGGTTCATTTGATACACTGACAAGAGGTTAGAGGCAAGACCTAGAACATACAATACATTACTGAACTTACCATGGTCAATATCAATCCTTCCTTTCCCTAAACTATCAGTGATAGAGTCATCTCCCAGCACTATTGGTGGACCTTTTGACATGTCAAGAGAGGATAATGCCTCGTTGGTCGAAACCATATGTCTTGAAGCTCCAGATTCTATGGTGAAGCTAGGTGATCTTGATGTGCCAGCAACAAAGGCATGTACTCTCGATCTATCCTCTGAATTTGATCCTCCTTCCCTATTCTTTTAGAAATCAGGAAGGGAGATGTTATTCTTCTCCAGGAGTTGGGTCAACGTGTCAATTTGCTTCTTCATGCAGGAGCTTTCAGGATGATAGCCCTTACTGCAGTATGCGCACTTGCTCATTTCTCCTTTGTTCTTCTTCTTCTGGAAGTTCTTCTTGGAGCCTTGGGGCTCCTCTTGAGACTTGTTCTTGTCTCTCTTTTTCTAAGGTGGCTTCTTAGATTTATTCTTGAATTTTGAATCCAGCCTTGAATCTCCAACAACCAAAGCTTGGTCTTTGGAAGGTTTGATGGTGCCCATCATCACCAGTTTATCTTGTTCTTGTGTGAGGGATTCCATGAAATCTACAAGCTTAGGCATATTCTAGGCTCAAGTTGTCAACTGGGTGGCATGGAAGGTCGAAACAAACACTGAATAGTTAGATCCAAGCTTTGAGAGTATGGCCAAAACTAGTTGCTCTTCCTTCTTTTCAATTCCACACTATTTTAGCTGCAAAACAAGGGCTTTAAACTTGGAAAATTAGAGTTGCAGGAATTCAAAGCTGCCGGGACTCAAAGAGATCAATTCATTCTATAAATTTGATGTCCTCTCATCTCGTCTGTCTTACCAAAAATATCTACAATATTCTCCCATACTTTATTAGGTGATGTCAATCCATCAAGGTGGAAGAGGAGGTCTTTGGATTTGCTCAGACAAAGAAGGCCATAGGCCTCATCCCTCCTATTGTGCCATTTAATTTTCTCTATAGCTGCATTGGGCTCTACCTCAGTTTCCATAGTCACCCTATAGAGACCCTTCACTCTCAACAGTATCTCCACCTCTTCTTTCCATTTAAAGAAATTAGATGGAGTCAAGATGATCTTCTGAGATTGATCCATAGCTCTGAACTGTGCCCTTCAACTAGAAGAATGTGCTCTCAGTCAAGATGTTGAACCTATAATAGAAATATGGAAGGAGATAAATCGATCTACAAAGGCTCTAACACCATGTGGAAATTGAACCCAAGTGATAGAACAATTGCACTCATGAAATTGCTAATCAAACATGCAAATTTACACACAAAGGAGACTGAAATGAGCATAACACTAATATGTATTGAATAAGTGTACAATATACAACCTTATGAAGTCATAGGCTGCTGCAATATATAATTACAGGAGAGATTCAAATGCATAAGGATGCCATTCTAAATAGTAAAAAACTAGGCTTACTAAATCTAGTCAAATCCCCCATAGGTGCATAAAGCAGTTTCCAAATATACCTAGAGGCTCACGAATTGGAAAGGTCAAGTAGGAAAGCTAATAAGTGATGGAAATACAAATCATACATGCTTTTATTAGGAGAAAATAATGGAGGATGATGAGGAAAAAAACAAGTCAACTACACCTAGTCTTACTTTCCCTTTTGCCATAAATCTCAATAAAGCAGGAAACTTAGCAGAAAAAGCAAATATGTGCTAGGGAGGATATGGAATAAAGAAGGTATGATAAATATGGATTCCAGGAGGTTTCCCAAGTGATCCATGGCTCAGTCTTAGCAATTTTGACTTCTATGGCATGTGGAAGACAACTTGCATAGAGTGGAATATTGGAAACTAGGAAAATAAGACAAAAATGGATTAATTAATGTCTAAGGTAAGTACTATGGGTTGATTATTCTAACATTTGGAACCCATATTTTGCATTGCATTATGTTGTGACCAGGAATGATAATTTTGAAGCCATCTGTTATCTCCCAAAATAAATTTATTTTTCAATAAGTTCACTCAGAAGATTTATTTTTGATAGGATGAAGAGTTCAAGTCATATTATGAAATATTTTGAGGTGAATAACAAATTGACGATCTTTGGTATTTCAATATTTGATAAAATTGAAAGTCTTAGCTTTTGGTGGCTTAAGCGAGGTTTCCAACAGCTCATTAGCCACCAAAAAGCTTTGGTTTCGACAGCTAAACAGTTTAACGCAGGATCATGGTTATCCATCAAAAGCTGGCTTGTTCGGTTATTTGTTAAAAGGGACTTTCCATGGCTTAATAGAAAGTGTTGATGGTTCATTAGCCACCGAAAGGCTTTCCTTTCGGTAGTTAAACAATGAGATCTAGAAAGATTATAATCCGCCAAAATCACATTTTCACAAGACTGTTTGGAAATAAAGTTTCGATGGCTTGGGAGAATGTGTCTACAGTTCATTAGGCATTGAAAGCTGAGATTTCAGCAGCTACCAAAAACACCCTAAATGCTCTTAACCATTGAAAAGGCCGAAAGAGGAAACAACTACCTATCCAACAAATCTAAACCGTCAGCGTAATCTCAATCATGATTAGGAACGATAAATCATTGAAAGGATAGGGAAACTGTAGAAAGGCATAAGTGAATTATTGAGGAGCTCATTATTTATCTAACAATGACTGATGTGATTCAAACCCTAGTTTTCCCTCCATATGTCCAACGAACTATAGAAAATATCCACTGAATATCAATTTTGAATTAAAAAAGATTGCTGGGAAAGTGGTCTCGAAGATATGACAAAAGGACATTGTCCTCTTACTCAAGCACTTCTCAAGCAGTTAAAACCCTCATAATCAATGCCCTATCCTCCTTTACACTCCACCTTCGATTGCATGAGTCCTCACCACTCGAAGCCACCTCTAAAATTCAACCTGCTAACCTCTTCCACAGAGCTTGAATTCAACTTTTTGTAGGCACTCGGGAGCACATTTAGCAAATGAAGAAAGGAGGGCCTGCTCTTAGGAAAGAATTAGGAGACATCAGCTACCTAGAAGCACATCTAGAAGTCTTCCAGTGCTTCAAAGATGCAGGCTACTACAAATTTTGTGAGAAAGTTCAAGGTTCACACCAGTAGGTGGCTGAAGCATTTTCCCTCTCTTTCGATGGCTCCAAGGCACTAATAGGAAAGGAGGAATTCATGGTGGATGAAAACCTAATTCCAAAGGTAATTGAACTCCCAATAATTGGGGATAAGTGGTTTAAAACCACCATTACAAAATATGTGGAGTTCATATCTTATTTGAATCCTGAACACAGAGAGGTGGTGTGAAAGAAAAGTGTCCCATCCACCTGGCTAGAAGAGAGGTGGCAACAATAACTAAAGGCCATTGTGGTATACTTAACTTGTGAAGGTAGATAAATGAACCACTTGACAGGAAAGAGCCTATTGAATTTACCTTTCTACTTACACAGGAGCCTGGAAAAAATGGCACACCAGGTGAAGGCTCAGCTAACTAAGATTGCTGGAAGGTTGTCTCACCATGGAATTATACAACTCCTTATCCAAGAATTGCTGAAGTGGAGGAATATGGCATGGACACATTTTTTTGTTTTGGAATGGTTTTGAAACAGGCCTGCAACCAGAAGAGAAGGGAAAGTCTCCTTCAAAGAAATATACCACACCCAGGAATGGAAAGAGGAAAAGAAGGGCTATCTCAGCAACAATAGTAGAGAAGCCTCCTCCCTCTTATAAAACCAATCAGGTTAAAATAAACCAAGACTTCAGTGAAAAGGGAAAATAAATCACAGGACATAGTGGAAACATTTTGAACCTGCCCTACCCAAATTCAAAAGAAGAAAGGGAGGAAGGTGGTGACCTAGCAGAGTACGTGGTAGCAAAAAATGAAGAAATTCCATCATGCACACCAAAAGATCAGGATGAACCAGTGGAAAAATATTCCTCTAGAAAACCCAAAGCACATAAAGTAAACCAGTTGCTGAGACAAGTGTATGAGTTGGAAGTTTTAGAAAGAGAGATAAAAAGGAATAATGCCATGTTGACCAAGAGGAATAAGCAATTGCACAATTCTTTCCTTGAGATGAGAGGAATGTATATCTTTCTGAAAAGAAGAAACGTAAGATACATGAAGGAAAATACCAGGTTGTATAGGATGATTAGGCTACTGAGGCTACAGGTGAAGAATTCTAGACCAAACCCTAGCACTCATTTTGCACTGGAAACCTTAGCTGAAGCAACAGTAAGCCTTCAGAATCTAGAATCGGGCCAGGATGCTTCTAACTTTCCAAACATTTAGAAGGATGAATAAAGGTTAGAAGATAAGCAAAAAAAATTAAAAGCGTAATTTGGGACGCTACTTAAAATTTTACAAAAATAGGGCTTTCGGTGGCTTAGGCGGATGCTGAAGCGGTTCATTAGCCACCGAAAGAATCTCTTGCGGTAGCTAATAGACTTGACATTTTGATCCCTTAACCACCGAAAGTAGAAAGAGGCACAAGATCAAATTTTGGCATAAAGGACCAGTTTTGGGTGAATATAATTAGCTCAAGGATGAAGTTTAAAGAGGAAAGGTACTGAAGAACACCATCAGGGAAGTTATGCTCCAGTTTTACAGTAACATAAAGGAAGAAAGGGTCACAAACACTAGATGTCTAAGAAAATGGTGACCTATCTAGCAGAGGACCATTTATAGTTTATTCCCAATACTCACTGTAGACATCAAAATATTCAAACAGTGAACGAGTTCTACAAGTAGATAAACTAGTAGTTAAAATTAGGGTTTTTAGCCTAATTCTGCAAAAACAATTATTATTTCTATTTTTAGTAAATCAGATCCAATTTTTTAGGATCTGAAGATTTTTGTAAAGGCTATAAAGCCTAAGAATTATGTTATAGAAAAGGTTCAACTTGAGGGACCTATAGACCATTACTAGTATCAATCTTCTCATATTGCTCACGACCTAATATAAGCTCTTTTGATATCATATGTTCAACTTCCATTTCTTGTTTGTTATGTGCTTATGCTTGAATGTGTTTTTCAGGTTTATTCATGTTAATTGATGTCTGATAGCTATCATCCTATTGGCATATTGATGATTTGAATTATAAGTAATTTCCTTGTTATGATTAGCCATTTATATATATCTGTTTTATGTATGAATCTGGATAGCATGATAAGTTCTCCCTCTCTACACCATATTATCAAACACCTAAACAGTGGTAGTTATAAGCCTTATCCTTGATTAAGTTTCATGAATGTCTTGAGAGTGTGAGGTCCTGTAGGTTACTTGAATTGATCCACTTAGAAATCCATAAAAACATTTAAGTTACCAAGCATCCTCGAGTTGCAAACTAGAGGAGTTTCCTGGAGTGATAATAAGTTGGCATCGTTGCCAGGGAAAGGAGACTGAAGCTCATCTTCCCTTGGAAACAACATAGATCCTGCTTTGATGATAGACAAAGTTTGGACACTATTCTGGTTATGATCATCTATATGATGACTCTATTGAAATAAGGTGGCTTGAAGAAGGTCAAGTACCAGAGAAAACCCTCAAGGGCCACCAGTAACACTTGTTTCAGATCCAGAAGAGATTCTGAGAAGAGCTAGGGATTCACTAAGGTAGACCATCAGTGTTGCAAAGGAAGCTACATCAGGTATTTCAAGACATATTCTTGCTATTCTTTCTTCTATTGAAACATTTGATTCTCAGGAATTTATAAATACATCAAAAAAATTTAGGGTTTGTGTATCTTCAAGCACTGCTACTTGTGAAGATCCAATCCCTAGTTACTCCACTGGGATAAATTTACAACAAACACTCTTTCAGCTACCACCTACATTAGTAGTATCTTCTTCCTCCCTTTCCATACCCATTTACAACATGGATTCCCCTATGAAAAAAATGGAAAGGATCCTGGTAGCTAGGTATGGCCTTCTGAATCTACCCAACCCCCTCTCAGCCATGCCCACTGGAGACTATCTCAAGTGCATGCCTAAATTTATAGAAGAGGGAGATTTCACAGCTGAAGAACACCTAGAAGCATTCTATAGTTATGCTAAGAACATAAATATAGAACAAGAAGATGCGTGGACTAATGTTTTTGTGCAAATCCTATATGGTCAAGCTAGGAAATGGTTCAAAGAATTTCCTACTGGATTAGTAGCAGGCATTGAAGCCCTAGATGAAATATTTCTAAAGCATTGGGGAGAGAGGACAGACCACATTTATTATATCACTAAGTTTAGCAACTTGAAAAGGGAGAATGGGGAGTCTATCTCATACTTCACCAAGAGGCTTAACAATATGTTCAGCAAGATCCCCGCTGAGATCAAGCCCACTGATACCTTGGCCTCACCTATGCAAATGGCTTTGACTCTGATTTCTATTTGCTGCTCAGAGAGAGGAGATATGCCTCCCTATCACTCATGCAGGATGCTGCCTTAGAGGTAGAATCTAACATTGTAGCATCTCAAAAGGTCAATGGAAAGATAGACAGGAACAAGCAACCCACAGACCCTCTTGGGGATTCTTCATCAGAGAACAAAATTGAAAAAATGGCCAAATTATTGGATAATTTGACTGCTGAAATGTCAAAGCTAAAAGATCAAGGGAAGATACCTGTGAGGGGTAAAGAGCCAAGTGATTTTTTTCCCTGAAACCCTAATTTTGTCACTTACAGAAGAGGCAACCCCCTAGTCCACATCCTTCGAAGGGAGAGGAATCAAGTTGAATATCAGAGAATCATATCTCCTTTTCGAAATGCTATACTAGAAGAAGAACTAGAGTTCATTCAGGAAGAAGGAGAGTCTGAAGACAACATCAACTGCATGGAGGATAAAGTGGACTATTATTTTTTGACACAAGCATAATATGAGGAAGCCCTAATGGATGAGAACATTAGTGAAGAAGTAGTATATTGGGAAGATGATCAAGGAGGTTATAATCAGAGGTATAGGATGATTGCTCCCCCTAAGAAGAATGTTGTTCCTACAAAGTAGCCTGCTGCTCCAACTAAAATGGTTACTGTTCCACAAAAGAAGATGGCTATCATTCCCAAACAGCTGCAAAAGCCAGTACCTTCATCAACCCTTGACCCTGTCCAACTCAAATATCCATTAAAAGATGTAAGGTTTCCTGATAAACTGCATTATTCTTTCAATGTTGAGTCGAAAATTCAGAAATTGAAGATCCCTTTCCCATTAATAGAGCTAATGAAAAACGATGCATTCAAATCTTCAATACTGAAGTCCCTTCTGTTGGGGCGCGCACCTTAACAGTCCTTAAGTTTGGTAACTCCGCGGTTTTTGTGGAAGCTTGTAAGCGGAGTTGCGATTCAAAATAGTCTTAGGGGTGTCGGGGTTGAGTCAAAACCCTATTTTTGTAATTAACCCATGGTTTAAGTCCAGGGTTCAGGGTTCGGGTGCCCATGGTTTAAGCCCATGGTTTTGTAATAAGTGTACTTGTATAAATAAGCACTTTTGTAAAAGAGTCAGGTTAGGCTTTTAATGTAAGATGATTTGATGCGAAGCTAAGGCTAGTTTTGTAAGAAAGGTTAAGTCCCAGCTGTGTGCGTGGATGACCTCTGCAGCTATGTGCGCAGAGGGTTTTGGGTGATTAACAGGATCTGTAGTTGTGTGCGCAGTGATCTGTAGCTAAGTGTGCAGCTTGAGGAATTGAAGGGATCTGCAGCTGAGTGCGCAGATCAGAACTGTGGTTTTTGTAAAGAGTTGAATAAAACACAGTTCTATGGACATAGCCCCTAAACTGGTGGTGAACCACATTATATCTTGTGTTGTGGTTCTTTTGTGTTGTCTCTATTCTGTTCTTTTATGCATTGATAAGTAGATAACTAATAAGTAAGATCACTGCTAAATACTAACTTCGCTGAGAATTCCTAGTTAAGGGTTAAGCAAGACACTGTTTGTTTATCTAATGGCGAAGCTATATAAGTGAATGTCAAAGATCTATAATGTATGATTATTATTTGTTAAAAGGCTAAAGGTACAGTAATATCCCTCTTCTTCTTGCAGAAACCTGATTCTGCGGCACCCCATAGCTGTTTCGGGTGAGACTGCAACCTGTTCGCAGTTTGTTGCCGAAAGGGCCAACACTGTGGGTCTTTTGTTGGTGCGAAGAAAAAAGTATAGAACCTAGGTCTTCCCTAAGCCCAACACCTTCAACCAAAGATACATATAGACACTGACATTGTCAATATGTAGGATGATCAACCTATTGTTGTTAGAATTTCATCATTAAGCTAGCATTATATTTGGATCTTTACTGAGAGAATAAAAAGCACATCAATCAAACAAAAGAGACAATGAACATAGTGTTTATCCTTAGGGAAACCATAAATGGTGCTAACCCCGCAACTTCCTCAAAGATAGAATCAGCACCAAAATAGAAACACCCCAAAATAGTAAGTGATCTCCCGACAGCAGTAACCTTCTTCTTGTCTAGCACCAGTGTCTTCTCCTTCCTCAACTATGCACTACACTTGAGTGTGTATAAGTTGTGTGTTAAATAGAGACTCCAGTTCTCTATTTATACTAATCCCTAAATGACTAAAACCCTACCAGGGCTGACCTCTACTAGGAGAGTTTAATAACCCTAGTGCCCCGGAACTGCAGGGACTTTAACCCTTAGACAATAGGAGGGTTACCCACAATGACTTGACATGACTTTTTTACATGATAGACCTTCCCAATTGGAACATCAAGGCATGACATAACTCAAGTACATCCCAGAATAAACATCGGGTTACAATATATAAGAAATACAAGTGAAATACATTCCGAAGTTACATATACATCAACACTCCCTGTTAACTAGGAAGGTATTCTTTCGACACAGTTTTCAGCACAAGTCTTCTTCTCTTTATCTTCTGGATCATCATCAAGTCCTCATCATCTTCAAGTATTCTTCATCTTCAATTCATATTCATATTCAATTCATCTTCATCTTCAATTCATCTTCATCATCGGAGCTGGATCATCACTGGACATCATCACTGGATCTGGATCATCACTTGATCTGCATCATCACTGGGCATCATCACTGGATCTGGATCATCACTTGATCTAGATCATTTCTGGTGGATCATCATCACTAGATATGGATCATCATCACTCGATCTGGATCATCACTGGGCATCATCACAGGTGATATCTCTTGATTCTTCTTGTCATAGGAACCTCTACAGAGCCAATCCTTTTTCATACTGGATGTATCATCTCAAAGCTAGTCCTTTTTCATACTAGATGAGGAATCAAAGAGCTGGTCCTTTTTCATACCAGATGAGGCATCACAGAGTTGGTCCTTTTTCATACCAGATGTGGTAGCTACTCATAGTGTGAGGACCTTGCAGCAAATAATTAATCAAAATACACGATATAGCAGCAGAACTCAAAATCACTTTTATATTAATCGCAGGCCACTTCGAGGGGGCAACCTCCTTTGAGAAATATTAATACAAAATAACTTCACGGTGCCTTCCTTGGCCTCAACACACACTTATATACTAAAAATAGGCGCCAATACTATGAGTTCAAAACCATGGGCCAATATAAACTATGGATCAACAAATACTACAGGCGGCTTACAAAGCATATGCGCCCAACAACAATAACACAAACTATGGATCAACAATTACTATGGGACGAATTACAAAGCATATGCGTACAACAAAAATATACTAACACGGTAAAGAGAAGGATTGACATGGGTTCCTAACATCCCCTCCCCCTTAGAAAAAGCTTTGTCATCAAAGCTTTAGATGTGGAAATTGTCGCTGAATCTGAAGGAGTGGTTCCCACGTAGCATCCTCGGGGGCTGCATCATGTGCCATTGAATTAAGACCTATGTGATAGAGCGAGAACGAAGCTGGCGAGTGCGCTTATTGAGGACAGCCTCCGGCTCCAAAAAGATGGATCGTTCATTATCCAATTCTGGTAAAATAGTTTGGCCTTTGATGTTGGTTCCAAGAACTTTCCTCAGACAAGAGACATGAAATACTGGATGAATGTGGGAAGAAGACAGAAGTTCCAATTTATAAGCAACAGACCCAATCTTCTGAAGAATCCTATATGGCTTATAGAACTTTGGAACGAGCTTATGACACCCTTTGAGTTTTAGTGAGGATTGCTTGTAAGGCTAGAGACAAAGAAAAACCATATCACTGGTTTCAAAAGTGCGCTCAGAACGGTGATGATCAACTTGTTGCTTCATGCGATTTCTTGCCATGTGAATATTTTCGCGCAAAATGCGAAGAACCTCATCACGGTTTCAAAGGACCACATCAACTGCCTGAACTGGAGAACTGCTAGGGGTGTAAGGAAGAAGCACTGGCGGTGCCTGACCATAAACTGCTTCATATGGAGTCATTTTAGAGACAGTGTGGTAAGAGGTATTTTACCACCATTCAGCGAGAGGGAGCCACTTTGCCCACTGATGTTGTTGCTTAGAGGAGAAGCAACGAAGATAAGTTTCCAAGAATTTATTGATAATTTCAGTCTGACCATCCGTTTGGGGGTGATAACCTGAACTCATCTTCAGTTTGGTGCCAGTGTGGTGAAAGAGTTCTGTCCAAAAATGACTGGTGAAAGTCGCATCACGATCCGAGACAATGGAAGAAGTCATTCCATGAAGACGAAAGATCTGGTCCAGGAAAATTTGAGCAATGGAGGAGGCTGTATAGGGATGGCTGAGAGCACAAAAATGACTATATTTGGAGAGGTGATAAACCACAACCAAAATCACAGTCTTCCCTCCAGATTTAGGGAGCCCTTCAATGAAATCCATAGAAATATCTGTCCATATCTGGGTAGGTATGGGCAAGGGTTCGAGCAATCCCGGAAGGGGTGTTGTTTCACCCTTATTGCTCTTGCAGGTATCACATTTAGCCACCATCTATTGAATTTTCCTTTTCATGCCCTGCCAAAAGAAGTTGCGTCGTGCCCGTTCATACATTTTGAGAAAACCAGAGTGCCCAGCTGACGGAGAAGCATGGAGTTCATAGAAGATAGCTTGTTGAAGAGTTGTGTTCTGGGGAAGCACCAGATGACCCTTGTATCTCAGTGAAGCACCATCCCAAGAGTAATGTGGGACAGCAGAAGGGTTGTTTTCCAAGCATTGGATGATTTGAGATAATGAAGAGTCATTGACATAACCCTGTTGAACCGATTGCAACCAATTTGGAACAGGCATAGAAATCGCGGAAAGAGAACCTTGGTCATCAAATGTGCGAGAAAGGGCATCCACCACAATATTGTCCTTACCCTTCTTATAAGTGATCTCATAGTCATAACCCATGAGTTTGCTAACCCATTTCTGTTGTGCTGGGGAGGATACACGCTGTTCTAGGAAATATTTCAGACTCTGGTGATCAGTCTTGATGCAAAAATGATTCCCTAAGAGGTAGGGTCACCACTTTTGTACTGCATGTAAAATAGCCATCATTTCCTTCTCATATGTAGAGGTAGCTAAATTCTTACCGAAAAGGGCTTTGCTGGTCAACACAATGGGGTGTTCATCTTGAAGGAGAATAGCACCAAGTCCATTGCCGCAAGTATCACTCTCAATAGTGAAGGGCTTGGAAAAATCGGGCATAGCTAGAGCAGGTGTAGTACACATAGCTTGTTTCAGCTTGTCAAATGCACACTCGGTAACAAGTGTCCATGTAAAAGCATCCTTTTTCAACAAAGCAGTTAATGGAGCTGCAATATTCCCATAATCCTTGACAAACTTGCGCTAGTAGCTAGTCAACCCCAAAAAACCACGAAGGCTCTTGAGTGTCTTACGAGGTGGCCAATTGTTCATGGCAGTAATTTTGGAAGGATCCACACGAACCCCTTGTGCTGAGCTAATGTGCCCAATATACTCAACTTCCTTTTGGACAAAAACACATTTAGACTTTTTGGCATGGAGATGATGATCAGAGAAAAGTTGCATTACAAGAGCCAGATGCTGGAGATGTTCAGCCCATGTTTTACTGTAGATGAGGATATCATCAAAAAATACCAAAATGAATTTCCGCAAATAGGGTCGGAATATTTTATTCATCAAGGCCTAGAATGTGGAAGGAGAATTAGTGAGACCAAAGGGCATGACCAAAAACTCATAGTGGCCATCATGTGTGCGGAAAGCTGTTTTAGGGATATCATCCTCATGAACCCAAATTTGATGATACCCAGAGCAAAGATCCAACTTGGAGAAAAATTGAGCACCATGAAGCTCATCAAGAAGCTCATCAACAACAGGAATTAGAAACTTATCCTTGATGGTGAGGTGATTAAGTGCTTGGAAGTCAATGCAGAGGCACCATGACCCATCTTTTTTGCGGACAAGAAGAACTGGTGAAGAAAAGGAACTTGTGCTTGGGCGAATAATACCTTGCTTCAGTAAGTCCCTAACGAGGAGTTCAATCTCTATTTTTTGGTGAAATGGGTAGCGATAGGGCCTGATGTTGGGAGGAATGCTTCTAGGAAGGAGCTGAATACGATGGTCCTCTGGTCGTGAAGGTGGAAGTCCCACTGGTTCAGCAAAAACACCTGTATATCGATCCAGAATTTGATGGTTGCATTTGAATGGAATGGAGCTGAGTGATGACACCATGGGAACTCTTCTTAAGGAGTTTTTCCATGCGATGTGAACTAATGATGCTGAGAGACCCTGTTTGTAATCCTTTCAATGTTTGTTTGTGTCCATCGGGGGAGAACTGCATCCAAAGTTCAGCAAAATCCCATAATATGGGGCCAAGTGTGCGCAGCCATTGAGCGCCCAAAACCACATCACATCCACCTAAGGTCAAGGAAAACATGTCAGAGCAGAGGTTATAATCTCCCATAGAGATATGCACATTATGACAATTCCCTTTGCAAGCTAAGGTGCCCCCATTGGCAACCATGACTTCAAAGTTGGATCAAGGATGGATAAAACAATCAGCTTGTTTGGAAATCCAAGGGTTAATGAAATTATGAGTGCTGCCAGAATCAATGAGTATGGTGAGAGGAATATTCTTGAAGTAACCGTGTACCTGCATTGTTTGGGGGGCAGTGAATCCAGCTAAAGCATGGAGGGATATCTCCGGCTGGTCATCCTGAGATGGAGGGTAAGTAGGCGGCTCCTGAATGTCAACCAGAGCATCCATTGGATCAGGAGCTTCTTCACCAATTTCAGAGGCAGGTGGAGAATCCACATCCAAGAGATAGAGCTTTTGTTGAACACATCGATGTCCCCGAGTGAATTTATCATCATAATTATAACAAATCCCTTTTTCTCTGCATTCCTGCATATCTGTTTCAGACAAATGCTTGATTGGAGGTGAGCGAGGAGATGGCGGAATGGGAGGTCGTTGAGAACCCATATTTCAGAAGGGAACAAAAGAGGATTTGGAGCGCTATTGGGCTGCCATCTTGTCTTCTGCCAACTTTACCAACCCCAGGGATTCCATCATTGTGTTGGGACTGAACATTTTGACCTCAGAGCGAATTGCATCCTTTAGACCACTGATAAAACAACTCCGGTAGAAGTCATCAGGTAATCCTTCATTGTGATTAGCTAGTTTCTCAAATTCAGTTTGATACTCTTTCAAAGTGCTAGTTTGGCGAAGTTTAGTGAGAGCTCCTGTGAAGTCATCAAATGCACTAGGACCAAATCGTTGCAAAAGGAGCTGGCAGAAATCAGGCCATTTTGGCTCTTCATGAGCCTTGATGTACCAACGATACCATTGAAGAGATTCCTGTTCCAAATGAAAGGAGGAAAGTGGAACTTTGTTGACATCAAAAGTATTATGAAGACTGAAATACTGTTCTGCACGATAGATCCATCCAGTCGGATCAGTACCATTGAAGTGAGGAAAATCTAGCTTCGGACCGTGAAAAATTGCTGGAAGAAGAGAACCCATTGTCTGATGAAGACTCGTACTATCGTGTGGTGTTCATAGCTGAATGCTCAAGATGGAGACCAAGAAATTTTTCATCCAGTTCCTGGAGTTTGGCTTGAATGGCTGCAAGTGCTTCCTCCATGGCTTTTGCTCCTGTGTGGGTGACAACCATAACCAAGAGTTTTTTATTTTATTTTATTTTTTAATTTTTTTTGGGAGTGGGTAGAAAAACAAAAACAAAAACTGTTTCAGTAGAGGAAAATCTGGATTTGGGAAAAAATTGGAAGGGTAATTTGGGTTTGATTAAGTTTTGGACATTGTCGAAAGGACAGGGAAGCAAAAAATGGGGATTTTAGGAGCGGGGTGAAAGAATGAGAAAATTTGGTAGAGAGGGACAAAGAAGCAGAATGAGGAAAGGAATACGGTGGAAAAATTTGAAGGCGTTTGGGTGAAAATCTAAGGAGTTATGGAAAACCCTAAAAATAGACAAATGTGGGATTTCGGGTCTTGGGAAGTGGAATTTGGGATAGGGTCTTCAGAAATGAAATATGCAGAATGGAATTGCAAAGGTGTCAGTGAAGTTTCAGGGAAAACAGAGTTGAAACCAAGGAGATATGGCCGAAAAATAGAATTTTATACTTTTTTTTTCCTTCCCTCAGGAAGGGATCGGCAACGGCGTGAAAGTGATCGAAAAGAGTGGAATCTGCAACGGCGCGGAAGTGATCGGAAACAAATGGATCTGCGACGGTGCGGAACTGACCGGCAATAGTTCTGGATAGAGGAAATCTACGATTGTACAACTGAAAATAGATATGGACCCCAGGTATGTGCGACTTCCTATCGGTTCAAGAGAATCACTCGGCCACCAATGCTGTCTGACGGCTTGCGTATTGGGGAAGTACCCCTCACTCCACGGCCCAGGTAAAACTGATAACCGCTTGGCCACAAAGGACAGCTCTTGGTTTACCTCACGGGTGGGAACTAGTCAATCAGGTAGGGGTCGTTGCCCTTTTCGCTGGCAGGTCCTCTCAATGGGCCAGCTACTTCGGGGTTCCTGTGGTACTCCTCACAATGAGTCAGTTAAGCGGATAGGGATGATTCCCAGATCCGAACCTGCAACAGAAGCGAAAAAAAAAATTGGGCAGAAATTTCACCCAACGAGCCCAAGAAAGTGCTCTAATACCAGATGTGAGGACCCTGCAGCAAATAATTAATCAAAATACGTGATATAGTAGTAGAACTCAAAATCACTTTTATATTAATCGTAGGCCACTTCGAGGGGGCAACCTCCTTTGAGAAAGCTCAATACAAAATAACTTCACAGTGCCTTCCTTGGCCTCAACACACACTTATATACTAAAAATAGGCGCCAATACTATGGGTCAAAACCATGGGCCAATATAAACTATGGATCAACAAATACTACAGGTGGCTTACAAAGCATATGCTCCCAACAACAATAACACAAACTATGGATCAACAATTACTGTGGGACGACTTACAAAGCATATACGTCCAACAACAATATACTAACACGGTAAAGAGAAGGATTGACATGGGTTCCTAACACATAGCTAGTCCTTTTTCATACTAGATGAGTATTCTCAGAGCTAGTCCTTTTTCATACTAGATGAGGCATCACAGAGCTGGTCCTTTTTCATACTAGATGAGGCATCACAGAGCTATTCCTTTTTCATACCGGATGTGGCAGCTACTCAAAGCTAGTCCTTTTTCATACTAGATGAGTCTTCTAAAAGCTAGTCATTTTTCATACTAGATGAGGTATCACATAGATGGTCCTTTTTCATACCAGATGAGGCATCACAGAGCTGGTACTTTTTCATACTAGATGTGGCAGCTACTCAGAGCTAGTACTTTTTCATACTAGATGAGTCTTTTCATAGCTAGTCCCTTTTCATACTAGATGAGGCATCACAGAGACGGTACTTTTTCATACCAGATGAGGCATCATAGAGCTGGTCCTTTTTCATACCAGATATGGCAGCTACTCAGAGCTAGTCCTTTTTCATACTAGATGAGTCTTCACAGAGCCATCCCTTATTCATGATAGATGTTCATCTACACAAAGCTAGTCCTTTTTCATACTAGATGTGTCTTCATAGAGCCAACCCTTTTTCATGTTGGATGTGCCATCTACACAGAGCTAGTCCTTTTTCATACTAGATGTGTCTTCATAGAGACATCCCTTTTTCATGCTGGATGTGGCATCCACATATACCTGACAATGGAAGGAACCAATCCTCTCACCATGTCATAGCTCTTACATCCGACCATGGAAGGAACCAATCCTCTCACCATGTCAGAATGGCACAACACTTACATCTGATCATGGAAGGAACCAATCCTCTCACCATGTCAAAAGGGCTCAGCACAGATAGATCACTTCCTCTTGGGAGGAACCTCGATTTGGAGAACACCAAGCTTCTCCCTGAAGTACTCAAAATTCACCCTAGCCAATGGTTTAGTTAACACATTAGCTATCTATTTGTTCATCGCAACATACTGGAGCTCCACTGCTCCTCTCTGCACCATATCCCTGATATAGTGATACTTGATCTTGATATGCTTCGACTTGTCATGGAATACTGGATTCTCTGACAACTTTACACAACTCTGGTTGTCACAGTATATACAAGTAGCATCTAACTAGAGATCAAATAAATCATATAGTAGCTTCCTTATCCATACTTCCTCACAACTAGCTGAACATGCTACAACATACTCTGCTTCAGCTATACTCGGTGCCACATAGGATTGCTTCCTGCTAAACCATGAGATCACACCTGATCCCATACTGAAGCAATACCTTGAAGTGCTCTTCCTATTGATGGCACTTCCTACCCAATATGAATCAACATAACCCTCCAGTTTAATCCTTTGATCAGCCTTATACTTAAGCCCATAATCAACTGTACCCTTCAGGTACCTCAGAATATGCTTTGTAGCAGTTACGTGAACATGTCTCAGATCTCTCAAGTATTGGCTCAAGGTGTTCACAGGAAAGCAAATATCTGGTCTTATGTTCATTAGGTACATCAAGGACCCAATCACCTAACAATACATCATGGCATCAACTGTCTCTGATGAAGCATCACACAATAGCTTCAGGTTTGATGACATAGGTGTGGTTAATGCCTTGCAGTCCATCATCCCAAATCTCTTCAGGATCTCTACTGCATACTTTCCTTGTCCAAGGAAGATTCCATTTGTAGTCTGCCACACCTCCATACCTAGGAAATGATACATCATTCCCAAGTCCTTCATCTCGAACTTAGCAACAAGCTTTTTTTCGTATCAGCAATCAACCCATCCATACCTGTCACAAATAGATCATCTACAAATAGTAGAAGTAGCATCGGGTTGCCATCTTCCACCTTGTAGTAAAGATTGGAATCTGCTTTCCTCTTGGTAAAGCCCAAACTAGATAGAAAGCTGTCAATTCTATCGTACCATGTCCTGGGTGCCTGTTTCAAACCATACAGGGATTTCTTCAATCTACACACATGAGACTCCCTGTCATGTGTCTCAAAACCGAGTGGCTGCTCCACATACACTTCCTTCTTTCTGAGAGAAACCTCAAGCCACAAATCTTGCCTTATACTTTTCAATGCTACCATCTGTAGCATGCTTGATCTTGTAGATCCATTTGGAAGTTACAACTAACTTCCCTTTTGGTCTTGGGACAACATCCCAAACATCATTCTTCATGAACAATTGATACTCTTAGATCATCACATCCTTCCATTCTTTCCATTCTGTTGCTTCTTCATATTTGGAAGGTTCTTTATCAATCAAGTCACATAGTAAAGCTACATAACTAGAACCGGATCTGTTCCTCTTTCTTTCTTTAAGATTCTCTTCTACAACTCCATATCTTTCCGCACCTTGGATAATCTCTCGTACCCAAGCAGGTTTCCTCTTGTGAGGATTCTTCTCCTATGGTGGATCTATAGGTCTTTGTGGTTCTTCAAATGCTCTATCTTCTTCTTGAGTTTCTTCATTCATGATTGTATCATGAATTCTAGGAGCTTCTTCTTCTTCAGGTTCTTTAGCAGGTTTCTTTCTGGATTTGATGTAGGCTAAATCTTCGTCAAATGTTACATCCCTGCTGATGCCAATATTTTTGAACCTTGGGAAGTATATTCTGTAAGCCTTCAAGCTTTCAGAGTATCCCACAAATATACCCTTCTTTCCTAAAGGATCTAATTTCATTTTCTTCTCTTTTGGAATGTGTATGTACACAGGAT
Organism: Pseudotsuga menziesii; assembly: GCA_001517045.1. Taxonomy (NCBI): domain Eukaryota; kingdom Viridiplantae; phylum Streptophyta; class Pinopsida; order Pinales; family Pinaceae; genus Pseudotsuga; species Pseudotsuga menziesii. Next base: position 215,869 of record LPNX010953498.1, read on the forward strand.
AGCTGAATATTCTGAGATGGATGACTTCGGGTTTCTTGCCAGAGAAGACTTCTTCAAAAAAAATATTCTTGAGTACTCTATGTGGAGTACGGTTCTATACATACACTATTGTTCTGGCTGCTTCCGCCCAAAGATGCATAGGAAGATCTTGATCATGAAGCATAGCTCTTGTAGCTTCCATGATGGTTCTATTCTTCCTTTCTGCAATCACATTCTGTTGTGGATTGCAAGGAGTAGCCAACTCCCTCTTAATCCCCGATTCCTTACATAGTTCCTTGAACTCATTTGAAGTGAATTCTTTGCCATTGTCTAATCGAAAATTCTTGATCTTCTTTTCAATATGGTTCTCGATCAATGATTTGAATTCCTTGAACTTGCTAAACACTTCATCTTTATTCTTCATGAAGTAAATCCACGTCTTCCTAGAAAAGCCATCAATAAAAGAAACATAGTACACATACCCGCTTAGTGAGCTTGATGACATTGGTCCGCATACATCAGAGTGGATGATTTCCAATATTCCTTTTGCTTTTCTCTCACTACTTGGAAATGTCTTCTTTGTGTTCTTTCATTTAGCACATCCTTTGTAGAACCCTTCATGTTTTGCTTCAATTTATGGAAGACCTTCAACAACTTTTCTTGCAAGTGGTAGTGCTCTGTAATGTACATGTGCAAGCCTTCTATGCCAAAGTTTAATTGGTTCTACTATGTCATGAACCAAAGCTTGATCTGGTTGGCCCTTCAAATTGTATAAACCTCCTTCTTGTTCTCCAATCAATATTGCATCGTCAAAAGTCTTTCCCTTTGGCCACATAATAACTTGGCCATCTACAAAAGCAACCCTCATTCCTTTTGCATCGAATGCAAATATGGAGAGTAGGTTCTTCTTTAGTCATGGAACCAATAATACATTATTCATCTTCAAAGACTTTCTAGAGTCTATTTTATAGAAGGATTCACCACTAACTTTTATTGGATACTGGTAACCATCCCCAAGTTTCACCTTGTGAGGTGACTCATGTTAAGATAGCTTCAAAAATAATTCTTTGAATCCCATCATGTGCTTGGAAGCACCATTGTCTATAAGCCAATCATTGCTTCCATGTGAAATAGTTCCCGCGAGAGCAGAGATCAATACATATTCATCCTCACTTGAAGAGTCATCACTCTCTTGTCTGATTCTCTTTGTGGAAGGTTCATCATCCTCTGCAGCATGGGCATGATGTCTTCTCTTGTTTCCCTTCTTCTTTAGATTTCTTTTGTTAGGGAAGAATCTGGATATGTGACATTTCTCATCACATGTTTAACATACAATAGTATTCAGGTCTTTTCTAGAGTGTGAGATCTTACCTTTGGAGTGATAATTGCTCCTCTTGTTTTTCTTGGAGTGAATTGTGAGAGCTTGATCTTCACTGCCAATATTCTCTTCTTGAGTTGCTATCCGAGCTTCTTCTTGAGAGAATTCTTCCCATAGTCTGCTGAACTTGAATAACTTATTTCTAGCACAGATTCCTTGAATGAAAGAGTCCCATGATCTAGGGAGACCATTCAAGGTGGTCATCACAATCTCTGCATTTTCCACTTCTTCATCTACTTTTTCCAGCTTCTCTTTGATCTAATAGACCCTTGTAAAGTAATACTAAATAGTCTTAGCATTCTGGATCTTCACATTCTTCAATTGGTTTCTCAAATTCATCTTCCTGTGTATGTTCTTCCCTTCAAACAATTTGGTTAGGGCATCAAACAAAGCTTTAGGTGTCTTAAGGGAGGACACCTGTGGTATAAGATGTTCCTTGATAGAATCAGAAATGATTCTCTTTTCGATAACCAAATTCTTCTTATGCAAGGCCTTAGCCTCATCTCCCTCTGGAACTGGAACCTCCTCATTGATATAGGAGTGCAACTCATTCTCTTCCAGGACCAGGGAAATCATATACTTCCAAGCTCGAAAGTTATCAACTCGCTCAAGATTTTCATCAAGATTGGTATGATGAGACATCTTAAATTGAGAACCTCAAATGGAAATACAAAATATTTAGATATTACCAGGTCAAGATGTCGGATCTAGATTTGGAGCTGAAATCCTGAAGTGTTGGTTTAGTAGCAAATTAGGGTTTTTGTTTTTCGGATTTCTGTCCACCCAAATGCCTTGAAATTTATCCGTAAATTTGATTTTGGGTAGAATATCAATCCATTCCTGGGCTAACTAAAAAATTCCTCTTCTGTGAAAAGCCCTAATTTTCGACAGTAGTGCTGGGTCCAAAATTGAAAAACCTCAGAATTGGATTTTGCTTCGATAGAAAGATGCACCCTAAGGAGGAGAGTTGTTCCACCTTAATTTAGCTTAAAATAGGTGGAGGAATATCCACCAACTTGGAAGCCCTAGTTCCCGTAGTTGCACAGTGTCTTGTTCTCAAGTTAGCTCTGATACCATGTTATAATTTCATCATTAAACTAGCATTATATTTGGATCTTTACTGAGAGAATAACAAGCATAGAAATCAAACACAAGAGACAATGAACACAGTGTTTATCCTCCGGGAAACCATAAATGGTGAAAACCCAGCAAATTCCTCAGAGATAGAATCAACACCAAAATAGAAAATCCCCAAAATAGTAAGTGATCTCTCGACAACAGTAACCTTCTTCTTGTCTAACCCCAGTGTCTTCTCCTTCCTCAACTATGCGCTACACTTGAGTGTGTATAAGTTGTGTGTTAAATAGAGACTCCAGTTCTCTATTTTTACTAATCCTGACATGACTAAAACCCTACCAGGGATGACCTCTACTAGCAGAGTCTAATAACCCTAGTGCCCTGGAACTACAGGGACTTTAACCCTTCGACAATAGGAGGGTTACTCACAATGACTTGACATGACTTGTTTACATGATAGACCTTCCTGATAGGAACATCGGGGCATGACATTACTCAAGTACATACTAGAATAAACACTGGGTTACAATATATAAGAAATACAAGTGAAATACATTCCGAAGTTACATATACATCAACAATTGTAGCCCTAGGCCCTATGATTGAAGAGCTAAATAATTCTTGCCCACCTTTCTACATATCTTTGAATATCCATGATAAAATCCTTCATAACTGTTTTGCTGGACTCAGGAGATTCCCATAACCTAATGCCAAAAGTTGTGATGGATGAGCTTGGCCTTAGCATTGCAAAACCATACCATGATCTGTTCTCCGTTGACTCCAGAAAGGTCAAGTGCTTGGGCCTCATTAAATAACTTTTTGTAAACCTATCTCAGCTACCCTCAAAAAGCATAGTGATGGACATTGTAGTGGATGATATCCCTCCTAAAGTTGGTCTCTTACTGTCTCGATCATGGAGTAGAAGGATAGGTGGTACCATTCAGATGGACCTTACATATGCTACAATACCAATGTTTGGAGGGGAGACCAAGAGGTTTTATAGACAGAATCATCTTGCCTACATCATAAGTAATGAAAAGAATTAAGTGAACCACCCCATCTATGTAGTAGACACAAATTTTGGGTCATGCATTCTACAAATAGATGATTCTTAGCAAATTCTAGTCCAGCTTACTAATCCCATCTGTCAGCAGCCCAAAGAGGTGACCACATAAGTCTGGAACACGTATTTTGACGGGGCTAGCACTCAAGCCTCAACAGGTGCAGGTGTAGTGTTGATCTCTCCTTCCAAAGAGACTATTCATCTATCTAAGCTTGATTTTAAAACCACTAACAATATAGAAGAATATGAAGCCTTGCTATTAGGAGTGAAAGCTACCAAGGAAATGGGGATCATGTGCATGAAAATATTTGGAGATGCAGACATTATTATACAGCAGGTAAACAACACCTTTCAAGAAAAAAATGTTAGATTGAAGGCTTACAGGGATGAGGTATGGAAACTCAGAGACTCCTTTATGTTTTTTTAACTGTCATATATACCTAGGGCTATGAATCACCTGGATGATTCCCTTGTTGTCTCTGCAAGTCTGTTTGTTCCCCCTTTACCTCCTAGTCTCAGCTATGATATTCAAGTCAAGTACAGACCTTCCCTACGAGATAATGTGAAATTTTGGAAGGTGTTTGAGAATGATGATGAGCTTAGTAAATTCCTCCATGTAGTAGATGAATTCTCTCATATGCATATAGATCAAGAAAACCTAAACATGGAAGAATCCCAGCAGCTCAAGTTGAAAGATAAAGTAGCTGATTAGAATATTGTTCAATTACCCAGTAATTATATACCTCAGGGTCCAGTACCATTTGAAGATATATTTGATCATAATAATATCCCTCTCAAGCCTACAAAAAAGGAGCAAGCCCTTCCATCCAAGAGAAAAACATAGGTAGCCAAAGTCATCCAAAACTCATAAATCTGTCCACTGAGTTGACTGTTGATCAAAGGTCCAAATTTTGTGGCCTGATAAAAGAATTTGCTGATATCTTTTCCTGGGAGTACAGTGACTTGAAAACCTATGACACCAATATCATCCAACACAGGATTCCCTTGGAGAAAGACACCATGCCTTTCAAACAGAAGTTGAGATCCATCAGTCCTCTCCTACTACCTATAATTGAAAAAGAAATCCATAAGCTCCTCAAAGCCAAAATCATAATTCCCCTTAGGTATTCCAAATGGATTGCAAACTTAGTGGTGGTAAAAAAGAAAAACAGGGATATTAGGTTATGTGTAGATTTCAAAAATCTGAACAAGTGTTCCAAAAAAGAGAACTATCCCCTACCCAAGATGGATCACATGTTGCAAAGAGCCTCAGGGGCTAGTGTCATGTCATTTCTGGATGGTTTCTCTAGATACAACCAAGTTGCTATGCACCCTGAGGACCAAGAGAAGACTGCTTTTACCACTCCTTGGGGCACTCTCATGTATGCCGAAATTCCATTTGGACTGATGAATGATGGGGTCACTTTTCAGAGAGAAATGAACCTAGCTTTTGTAGGATTAAAAGACAAATTTGTGCTTATATACCTGGATGACCTCACTGTTTCCTCTCACAACCATCATGAACATTTGTAGCACTTGAGGAGGGTATTTCTGAAATGTAGGAAATTTGGGATATCACTCAACCCTAAGAAATCACAATTTGCACTCATTGAGGGGAAACTCCTAGGTCACATAGTCTCAGCTGAAGGTATGAAGATTGATCCTATTAGGGTTGAAGTAATACAGAAGTTGTCCATACCTAGGTCAGAAAGGGATATTCGGTCCTTTTTGGGTAAGATAAATTTTGTTAGGAGGTTCATCCCTAACTTTTCTGAGTTGGTAAAACACATAACATCTATGTTGAAAAAGGATGCAGAAATCAAATGGACTAACCAAGAAAGAATCTCTTTTGAATACATCAAGAGTGCTATCATGGAAGCTCCCACTTTGATTAGTCCAGACTATACCAAGGGTTTCTACATATTCTCCTTTGCATCCTATGACATAGTGGCAGTTGTACTATTACAAAAAGATGATGAAGGTTTTGATCACCCAATTGCATTTTTCAGCAAGGCATTGAGGGATGTTGAACTGAAGTATGGTCCCATTGAGAAGCAGGCTTATGCTCTTATCAAGTCATTGAAAAATTTCAAGATTTACATTCTACATGCAAAATTCCTTGCCTATGTTCCTTCAGTTGTTGTAAAGGATGTGTTGACTCAGCTTGACATTGATGGAAAGAGAGATAAATGGATTTCCAAGCTCATCGAGTTTGACATAGAAGTAAATCCCACCAAGTTAGTGAAAGGCCAAGGGCTAGCCAAACTCATGGCTACAGAAAACTGTGAACTTTTGGGGATGAATTTCACTTGTGTAAAATCAGCAAATTTGCAAACTAAAGTAGCACCAGAAGTAGCTCATGACCAGAATGAAATTCAACGAGTAGCTACCAACTTTTACTCATGCGAGTGGTACTTAGGTATTATTCATTTCCTACAAAAATTAGAAGTTCCTCCTAGTCTCACTCCAAATCAACCACGAGCTCTTAAAATGAATTCTATTAAATTTTGTGTAATTGATAAACTATTGTATTGGAAAGATCTATCTGTTGTTTTGTTGAGATGTCTAGATAAAGAAGAATTAGTTCAAGTCATGCATCACTTTCATTAAAGCATATCTAGAGGCCATCATTTCTGGAATACCATAGCCCACCAGATTCTGAGGGCTGGGTACTATTGGCCTATCCTTTTTGCTGATGTGTGTACCTTTGTGAGAGCCTATGACCAATGCCAAAGATTTATAGGGAAGCAACAACTCAGATCCTTGCCCCTTAGACCTATTGTAGTGAATGGTCCTTTCCAGCAATGGGGTCTGGATTTCATAGGTGAAATAAATCCCTCATCCAGTGGTCAGCATAAATGGATCATAGTAGCTACAGGATACTTCACCAAGTGGATAGAGGTAGTACCCACAAGGAATGCAACTCATCAGGTCATCATGAAGTTTTTATATGAGAATATCTTTATCAGGTTTGCTTTCCCAGTAAGGCTAGTAATTGATAATGCACAAGCTTTCAAAGTTGGGGCATTGGTTAACATGTGTGAGTCAATGGGAATTCAGTATTAATCTTGCACATTGATCTAGGAACAAAAAATCAATCTCATCAAAGAATAATCAACAAATACTCATGAAATGGTGTTAATCAGAACCAAAATGGTTTCCTCTCTATATATTCAATAAATAATGAATAGTTACAATAACAATGTCAAGCAATAGCTTGAATCAATGAGGAATTCGAATACCTAAGGAGAGAATTCGAATTTAGTGAGTGAGTCTAGCTGAACTGACTCTCAACCATTGGTTCACACTCGGTTAACCACTTGACCAAAACCCTAATTGACTCACCAAACCCTAACTAAAGTTAGAGTGCAATAAATGACTAAATCTCAACTCAAGGAGATCAAACACATGTCATAGCAAGCCAACCATCAAGTGCTAGTGCTCCATGACTTCAATGAACCCTGATGAGGTTAACTAAAGCTGAACTGATCATCAGAAGTTGGTGGAGGCGCCCCTGTTGACTCCAGATCATTAAATAATAATAAATAATCATTAAATAATATATTTAATAAGAGGAGGTGCCTTAACTGACTGGTTGAACTGATTGTAACCACCAGTTAGCAATTAGGTGCATTAATATCACTCAGATCACCCCTAGAGTGCTCCAGTTAGCCTCCTTGACTGTAGGAGAAGGCTAAGTTAGCCTCTTTGACTGTAGGTAGGCATGGGTGTGACTGGATGATGGAAATTAATGCTCCACTGATGTCAATTAATGTCAATTATACTTAGGATAGTGGTTTAACTAGGCCAATTTGACCAAAAAGAGTGTGTATGGTGGTAAATGTCTCCAACACCCCCCCTTAAGCTATACTAAGGAAGAGTTAGAAAACATAGATGCATAAAAATTCTAGGGCCCTGAAAACAATGGCCATAGGTCACCCTGTACAATAAAGTAACTTCTTAATATAACCAAGGAAACGGGGAAAACCTCATGGGAAAAATACCCCCCCTCAAACTAAGCAGTAAATCAAGAATTGGTTCTTCTATGCAGTAGCATCCTAAGACTGTGCATGTGAACCTATGAATCCAAACAAAATGAATATGTCTGGAGGAATATTCCACTTTGTAAGAAGAACAATGCACTCAATTGAATCAGAAATATAAACAGCAGCACGATGAAAATTGGACCCATGTAGAGCAGTTGAAATCATCTGAAGAAAGAGAAAAGGTTCTTGAGGATTTGAACCATGTGTGGAACAATCAAGAAAATGATATGTTGTGGCCTTGAACAGAAAACCATGAGTGGTAAAATCAGCCCCAATTTTTAGGAGCAAGTGTCCAAGGGGATGCAGTATGTCTTCCTCTTTACTAGTTCTGTGAGGAGATGAGCATGTGACCAAAGGTAGAGAATCCCTGGGAATTTGGAGAGTGAATGCTTGAGATCCATAATATGATATAGCTTCAGAAATATCTAATGATTCAAAAAATAAAATATCAGCAACCTCATAAGAGGGAACTAACACCAAATCCCCAGCAGCGAAATTGAAGAAGAACTGTGGTACTTGATTTTTCACACCGGAATTGGTGAGAGCAGCTACAAGCATCGCTGAAAGCTCTTGGATTTTAAAATATGAAACAAATAATATCAGATCAGAATGTAAATCAGATCTAAATAAGTTCACAACATATCCAAAATTGTGAAATGAAATCAAATCCCCAGCGGTAGTTTTGTAGGAGACTTGCGGTACTTGTTTCTTCACACCGTTGATGAGAACAGCTACAAGCAGTACTGAAGGTTTATGAACCTGAAATTTTGAACCAAGAAATATTAGATCAGATCCAAATAATATCATATGATATCCAATAAGGTTCATATCAGATCCAAAAATTATGGTCAACTGAGACGATAGATGCACAGTTTTCTTTTTCTTCAAAATTCTGAATTTTGGTGCATGCAATCCTGCAGGTTTTGCTGGAAGATCTAGATCATGGGGAGCGAATGTGTCACTCTTATAATCTGATATTTCTTCCAAAATATCCAATATTTTACATATTTGCACACCATAAGCAACATTAGAGGGAGAAAAATTAAATTTCTCTTCACTTTCAGAAGCAATTATTGGTAAATTTTGCACAAAATTCAAAGGAAAATCACCGGTGAATGTTTGCATGGAAGTGCAGCAATATTTTTATTCAATATCAGAGATTCAAATGTCTTCTTCTGTTTCAGAAATATGAGAATATGAGATATCATAGATCTCATGAACTTCTGGATCAAGCTAACAGGTGTAGTTCTTTCTTGCAGGTGGAAAAAAGGAACGAAGTGAAAGGTAAGTCTATTCTTTCCTAGGATCAGAGATGGATACAATTAAAGTTAATCAAGTCCAATAAAAATAAAAATAAAAATAAAGAATGAATTTTTATAATTTATATAAGTGTGTGTATTATTTATTACATCGGCATTCTCATTACGAATCCAACAAAAAAAATACCATGGCGGCCCCCGATCCGGTATCCCGGCATTATCCGAAGAGAAGGCTCAGTCCTGTCCTTGAATGGAATAAGCTTCAGCCCCCGACTTGCTCATCAGGAGAAGGAGTCACTGCATGGAGACTTTCTTCAATTCGAATTGACTGTGTAGAAGATTCTGCTTCATCTTCATCTTGAACAACTTCATTAGAGAGAGTAGAGGCTGAGAATTTTGAGTAAAGAACTCTTGTGGTGCTGGATGTGATCTCCAAAGTGCTATTATGATCGTCATTGTGCTTTCCAAAGGTTCTGTCCAATTTTGTCCGAAGATCCTTTGGGTATTCAGCAAAGCCATCAAGGTAGTACAAGCTAGGAGAAAGGGATAGACATATTGCTCCAAAAGCTCTATCACTGTCATTTAGCTAGTCATTATCATTCTCATAAGACTCTTTTCCAAGTCCAATAGACACCTCATAGAGACCTCATCTCTTCAGAGTTGCAATCATCTTCAACTTCCATTCCAAATAGCTTGTGAATGGGGTGAGACGAGGGATTGATGAGTCCATTCGAAGTTGGACTTGTTAAAACCTGCAAATAAAAAAAAAGGGGCACCGTAAGGTCAGATAGCTTGTACATTCTAGGATTTCATCACAACCAACATAGTCAATCAAGCAAGCTTGATCAACAATTTCTTTACTTGGGATATTGAGTGGTAAGCCTTGGCTTCTGGTGCAGTGCTGGAATTTTGAGCTATTGCTCACTTTTCATGGAGAAATCTGTCAAAAAGCTTGTTTTTTAGAGATAGATATTTAATTCGATGTATGCTATGATACCATATTAATCTTGCACATTGATCTAGGAACAAAGAATCAATCTCATCAAAGAATAATCAACAAATACTCATGAAATGGTGTTAATCGGAACCAGAATGGTTTCCTCTTTGTATATTCAATAAATAATGAATAGTTACAATAACAATGTCAGGAAATAGCTTGAATCAATGAGGAATTCGAATACCTAAGGAGACAATTCGAATTCAGTGAGTGAGTCTAGCTTAACTGACTCTCAACCATTGGTTCACACTCGGTTAACCACTTGACCAAAACCCTAATTGACTCACCAAACCCTAACTAAATTTGGAGTGCAATAAATGACTAAATCTCAACTGAAGGAGATCAAACACATGTCATAGCAAGCCAACCATCAAGTGCTAGTGCTCCATGACTTCAATGAACCCCGATGAGGTTAACTGAAGCTGAACTGATCATCAGAAGTTGGTGGAGGCACCCCTGTTGACTCCATATCATTAAATAATAATAAATCATCATTAAATAATCATTAAATAATATATTTAGTGAGAGGAGGTGCCTTAACTAACTAGTTGAACTGATTGTAACCACCAGTTAGCAATTAGGTGCATTAATATCACTCAGATCACCCGGAGTGCTCTAGTTAGCCTCCTTGACTATAGGAGAAGGCTAAGTTAGCCTCCTTGACTGTAGGTAGGTGTGGGTGTGATTGGATGATGGAAATTAATGCTCCACTGATGTCAATTAATGTCAATTATACTTAGGATAGTGGTTTAACTAGGCCAATTTGACAAAAAAGAGTGTGTATGGTGGTAAATGTCTCCAACATTTAGCTAGTGCATTCCACATCTTATTACCCTCAAGGCAATGGCTTGGTTGAGTCATCCAACAAAAGCCTAGTTAGGATCATTAGAAAACTATTGGAGACAAATTAGAAAGGCTGGGATTCTAAGCTGAAGTTTTCTTTATGGGATGATAAGGTAACAAACAAAAGATCTATAGGGACTTCTCCCTTCAAATTAGTTTATGGTACTGAGGACATTTTTCCCATTTAGCTAATTCTGCCAGTAGCAAAATTATTCCAGGAGGAGCAAGATGAACCAAATGATATGGTGAGGAGGCTGATGGATTTGGTGGAGTTGCAGCAAGTTAGGGAACAAGTGATAGGAAAGTCAGAAGATCAAGGTCATTTTTGGCTCAAGGGAAAACATGGAAAGTTTGAATCTCTGTGGAATGCCCCTTTTATGATAACTTAGATACAGCAGAACAACACCTTCAAATTGCAAAATCTGGAAGGGGAGGAGGTGTTTGATGGCCCAGTAAATGGGCGATTTCTGAAACTCTATTTTATCTGAGGCTCTAAGGCCTTGTTATTGTAAAATATTAGTAAGTAGGTTGTTTTTTATTACAAAATAAACTCCATGTTAAATGGAACAGTAGATGATAGTTTTAAATTCTTTAGTTGTTTTCTAGGAAAGAAATTTTGGTCTAGGGTTCTTGGGACCTCATAGGAAGGTTCCTGTTAGCACCAGAAATGAGCCCAAAGATTGTGGAAGGCCCTCTCTTGGGTAATAGAAGAACCACTTTAGACTGTGCCTTTGGCCCTACGCAGTTAGAGAGGGATCTATAGTTTTTGTCTTCGGACTCCGCATAAGATTTTCAATCAAGGATAATCAAGGGGCTAGGATCCTGAATGGGACAAAGTGTATCAAGGTGAGATGTAAGGTGGGATTATCAGGGTAAGGGACCATTGGAAATGGAGTCAAAAACCTACATAGAGAACACTTGCATAAGGAAAGGAATTGTGTGGGGTTGCAAACAAAGGCAAGGTAGTCTCCGATCTCCCAATCAGGAGCTCTTTAGCGGGCAGTTGGAGGACGAGAGAGAACATGCCATAACATGGAGAACCAACGAGATGAATTCCATGAAACTTTAGAAGAAACTTGATAAATTTCTGGAACAATACCTAGAGCATAGTGAGTATGAATTCCTAAGGGTTATACACTAAGTTACAGACATGAAAACAGGAAGAACATTACAACGTAAAAGAAGGTACATGTTGGGAGAAGCAACAACACATGAATCTCTACCATGAGAAACAACTCTTCCTCTACAATTTTATTCATAACACAAGCATAAAATATTATTTACAATGGAGAGCCTCAGTCCTAGAATGTTTCCCAATCCAACCAACTCCCTCTATCCCTCTATAGGGAGTGTATTTATACTATTTTAATGCTGAGACTACCAAACTAAAAATTGTTACAAGTCACTATCATGCGTTAACAGTACAGGGAGTGGAACTATCGCCACATTTTACAAATAAACAATAAACATTATGGAGACATGGCGTGTGATAACGCAGACTGATAGCATAGAGCTTTCTCCCATTCCACTTCATGAAAGCTATCCCCATGCAGCATGTTGACGGTCAATTGTTTACTTAGGCTACTTTCGGTATATCCCTCTGTTTCTTCGACCAACCTACTTCTTCCAGTTCATGTCACCCAAAGGCTAACAAGAAGACCCGAATCCACCATCTGATCATTTTCCCGGCCCATCCTTCATCTAGTAACACTTTTATAGGAGGATGCTGGAAAAAGGTGGTCATGCACTTTGTGATGATAAATGACTTGAGAAGCTTATCATCCTTGTACTGCTTTATTCCTCCTATGAGGAGGGTTTTCCCATAAGCCATGCAACCGGGTTTGTGTTTGACCCTCTCCTCTCCCACAACCAAACAATCAAGTGGAAATCCTAGGGGTGGTGTCAAAGGATTCAGACCCACCTGGTCCCAGAATGAGCATTCACTCCAACAGTTCTTCCACCACTGTGAGTTGGGACTTTGGAGGTCATGAATGCAACTTGGAGTGTTGGAGGGATGTCATTGGGATGTCAAAACCCATGCATTGCACATATAGAGACCGGGTTGTGTAGAAGCAAGTGAAACCCCCTTGGTATTTAACATCTATGCATCGGTGGTTGGAGATATCCTGATATGGATAACCAAAACACAAATCTATGTTTTCCTACCAAGAGTACCCCTTGTCGAACTAATATCTCGAACCACACAGCCATGGTTTCTTGTGAAGGAACTCGACACTTCTCTGCATTCAACTCTATACTTCTTATTATCTACACATTTCCATGTCTCAAAAGATCTTCGGAAGATGGCGTTATGTAGGGAAATCCGACACAGCCTACAAAGAGCTATACCCTTAGAATGTCATCCATTGTGATGGTGGCACATGTGATGCCAAGATGGAGATCCGTCCTTTTGATGTTTAATCATATTATCCAATATGGGAAAGATTCCAAACAATTCCCATGTGACGCCAAGATGGTTTCAAGGGATTTGGATTTGACATTTCTTTCCCTTTCAATTACCATGATGGTGACGTCAGGATGCTTTAGTTCATCACCTCCCTCGACCTCGTGTAAATGCCAAGTCAGTTGTCTCAATGAATCAAACCTCCATCTTTCTCACGGCTCCCTTCGAAGTGAACCACATGCCACACTTGTGAATCGGGGAAATTAGCGTCATTCGACAAGAGTTCCACCTTAGGCTCATCCTAAATGGCGTCAGAGGAATCAACCAATCTACAATGTAGGCAGATTACATGTGTGAATGCCTCCTCTACTGTCATCTCCACATTGGATGTGAAACCTGTACCCTAGGAGCCTTCTCAGCTATCCGATTTGAGGAATCTTTCACCTCCACCATCCACGTTCCATTCTTTCTACTGTCGAATTTTCTCCTCTGAACATCGTGGGCAGTTCTGGATCATGACATGTTCTCAACCGTTGATGGAGACTGACCCTTCATGCAGCCATATATCTAAGTGGGCTCCATCATCTTTCGCAATGAGAAACCATAGTAGTCATCCGTGCTAGTCCACATTGTGAAATAAACCATGACCGTAGATTTCTTTCCTTTCTTATCATGGCCGTTGATCTTTGCAACTGCTAGCCCTCTTTCATGATTTGAAATCGTGGCTTTCCCACATAAGTATGGTTTGTGAAATTTATTGACGTAGATCTGACTCAGATCTCATCTCAGTTGTAGAATGTTTCCAATGTTTAACCCATTTTGTGATTCAAATTTGCGGCTTTGTCCGAGCATGTCCACTCGTGTGAAATGGTTTGGAGCCATTGAGCCACCTCCAATCAATCTTAGCCTTTCAATTTGAGTCCCGTTCAATGCCTTCAGCACACCTATCATTTTCTTCTTTTCCTTACACTTCTGATAACCTGAAGGGGTGTTCATATGAATTTTGTGGGAATGAGACCCTCATCGAACTCCTATCAGGCCCATAAATCAACCGTTAAAAATAGAGTGTTAACAACTAGCTCCACGAGGGATACTATCCTCCCAGTGAGGTACAAAAGAACCCCCATAGACCAAGTGTCAAAACCATTGGGCTACCTTCAACCTTTCTTTGACATCTCCATTCTACTCTGAGCTACTGCTTCAACGAATTCATGCCACTCTTGCAAATCATGCTGGTGACTGTAAACCTGTGCTGGTAACTGAAAATAAAAACAAACTAAAACAGTAATGAAGGAAATGCTCGATAACTGCTAAGCTTATTTTTTCCTACCTACTCTACCTAACTTTGTGCACAATTTCGATTAAGTGAAATCAGACTTCCAATGAAGCCAATCAAGTAACTTTCCTAATAGTTTCATTCGTTTATTGTGCTTGATGGATAGAAATGAAATAGATAATGGGAGAAGGAAATGATAAACAAACTGATGTTCAAATCAGGGATGCAACCAATCGTTGCCTTCACCCAGAACCTCCATGTATTCGGCCACGGGGTCATAGAAATCACAACAACCTCCAACATGTTCTATCACCTGCTCATGGGAAATCCGTCCGAAGCTTCCTTCTCCTAGAGATTTGTCAGGATGACACTTGGAAGAATTCAGAAGAGGACCCATAGAATCTTTCTTCAATGGAACATCCCACTTTCTGCTCCAAATTTCTGTAATAAGAGCTAGATGTGCTTCAAGGGCGAGGTCCCCTACTTCTCCGATGGAGCTGAGTAGTCATATTACTCTTGTGTGACATGGCTCTTCTGAAGGTGGAATATCAGAAAACATGTTCATTTGGAGGCTAATGCATCTGTCTTCATAGCTTGACACTTCATTACAGATTCCCAACGTATTAGTAGCAGGAGAGGAATCGCCTGGCTACTTCCCATAGTCTTCTTTTCTGTACCGTTTTCTGGCCTGCACCATCTTAGTCTCTTTCTGTTTTTGCTTGGAGGCTTTAACCATGTGTTGTATTAATTCAAAAGAGGAATAACACAAGGGTAGGTTATCACCTCCAATGCCCTTATCGTCCTGTCTCACCTCAACCTTCTAATTTCACATTGTATCTTGATGCCTTTCATCAACATGATTTGTTTCAACAGCTGGCTCATTAGGTATATTATGTAGGTACTCTTCCTCATATTCATTGTACATAGGAATACTAAAATCCTTCTTAAAATCGTCCTTTGTGGACCAGGGGCAGTGCAAGTCACCATCTTCAGAGAACAATCTTCCAGGACTACCTGCTCCTGCATCTGGCTGGTCATCTTTCTACATATGAGGAGAGAGTTTTGACGGGTTAGAGACTTTCCCATTCCGCAATTAGGGCCCAACCAATTTGTATGTATCTTCTATTTCACCACCACTATCCTGATTTGACAATTCCTTGGACATCTTAAGGTTTTCTTCAACCTCCAAACAATCAATGAACATATGCTGCAGGGTGGTTGATTTTCTCTCCAAAAGAAGCAAGGACGGGTCAGGAGGAAATGCGGCTGCATAATAGATCTTAGCATTTTTTTCAAGAGGTTGGACTTCCTTAGGCATGTTATAATAAAAGCTTACGAATCTTCTATTAAAAATAGATATGGCCTCATCCTTATGCCTCCTCAGGGAATAAAAATATGAAATTATTTTTCTCCAATTGATCCAGATGGAGATCGGTGGCCACCCACCTATTCCACTGGCTCAAAACAATTGTCCATTGTGGCAGTTTCCTAGTTATTTTTTGACAGTTTTTCAAGTCCTAAACTTCCGGGGCCGTTTTGAGGCCTTAAACGACATTTTTTGGAGATTTGGGGACAAATGGTTGCCATCGGCATGCATTTGGCCGACCAAAAGTTGTAAATCTTAGATAGACCTTTCCAACGAGCTATCGAGCGCCCAAATCGGAGATCGTATGCAAAAGTTATGACCCCGAGAAGTTGACTGTTCAACTTACCACCGTGGGGCCGCAAACTTTATGACGGTTCATCTTCTAGGGTTATGTTTTAGGACTTTTGGGGTTCTCACCTCATTTTTATTATAAATAGGCCTCTTTGGCCTCATTTTGTATTCATCTTGGCACGAATGAGCGTAGCAGCCACATCTCTTCTCAAAGATAGCTACCACCATTCTAGCAATTGTATTACAGTCTGTTCTATTTCCGCCATTTAATAGAATATGTGTTTACTGTATCTTTGTTATCTTTGCAAAATGTCTATTATTATGACTCTATATATGTTCTTTCATTTCGTTCGCACATAAATATGGATCAGTGGTATCAGAGCAATCTGATCTTTGTTGTTTCTCGGTGCATGTCCCCGACGAGGTCCGAGTACAGAGAGTTTGGTCTCAAACTAGTTTCACTTGATCATTCTCGCCGTCCCAAACGACCTCCCATGGCAGAAGAAAAGAGAGACGACGGAGCAGGAGATCCTATCAAGTCGTTGCTCGAGGAAGCCCTTGAGCGGCAGAGGAACGAGATGATGGATAGTTTCGCCCAAATCCTTCGGCGAATGCCAACCATGGCCAGTGCATCTTCAACGAGCAGCCGGTACGGGGATGCAACTCCCTTCAAGGTACAAGTTAACTTTGATATTCCTTTATTTGAAGGCAATATTGATGCAGATGCCCTGGATAATTGGTTGAATGTTCTAGAAGGGTATTTCTCTATTCACAATTTTTCCGACAGAGAAAAGATCACCTTTGCGCTCCTTAAGGCCGTCCCCCATGTCCAACATTGGTGGAGTACTTATTGTGAGCAAAACTTATCAGACGAGTCTGAAATGTTTGAAACAATTCCCACTTGGGCCTCTTTCATAGATGCCGTCAAGGAACAGTATTACCCTGTGGGAAACTATGATGACCAGTATACAAAATGGACCATTCTCCGTCAAGAACGGGACCAGACGGTGTCGGAGTACACCAACAAATTTCATACTCTGTGGACAAAGCTGAGTATCAAAGACTCCGAGCGGCACCTAATCCTGAAATATCCCAGTGGTCTACATCGGTACATCCGAACTGAGATGGACTTCCTCGACATCTCTTCACTTGGATCCGCCTATCGGTATGCTGTCAAAATCGAGGAGAAATTTCGACAAAAGAACAAGCGAGACTCTGGACCTGCGAATCCACCGCAGAAGCAAGGCAAGGGAAACCATGGCCCACAGAACACAGCAAAATAAAATGGCCACCAGTCCCCGCCACAAGCAAAGAAGAGAGATCGAAAGACAAAGAAGGACACTGGTAAGTGGTGCGAATTTCATAAAAGCCCTTGGCACAACACTGATGAATGTCGCTCAAAGCAGTCATTAGTGGCCGAGATCAAATCTTCAGAATCAGATCCTGATTCTGATTCTGAACCCAATTCCACAGCCGCACACAATGGGAGGCAGATCATTGAGGCAGACCCCACTGCCACTGTTGCTACCGCACAGATTCAACTAGAGGATCCTGAAGAGTCGGAGG
>LPNX010953498.1:236085-276332 GCA_001517045.1 Pseudotsuga menziesii
TGGTAGCCACCCACCTATTCCACTGGCTCAAAACAATTGTCCATTGTGGCAGTTTCCTAGTTATTTTTCGACAGTTTTTCGAGTCCTAAACTTCCGGGGCCGTTTTGAGGCCTTAAACGACATTTTTTGGAGATTCGGGGCCAAATGGTTTCATTAAGAATGCATTTGGCCGACCAAAAGTTGTAAATATTAGATAGACCTTTCCAACAAGCTATCGAGCACCCAAATCGGAGATCGTATGCAAAAGTTATGACCCCGAGAAGTTGACTGTTCAACTTACCACCGTGGGGCCGCAAACTTTATGACGGTTCATCTTCTAGGGTTACGTTTTAGGACTTTTGGGGTTCTCACCTCATTTTTATTATAAATAGGCCTCTTTGGCCTCATTTTGTATTCAGCTTGGCACGAATGAGCATAGCAGCCACATCTCTTCTCAGAGATAGCTACCACCATTCTAGCAATTGTATTACAGTCTGTTCTATTTCTGCCATTTAATAGAATATGTGTTTACTGTATCTTTGTTATCTTTGCAAAATTTCTATTATTATGACTCTGTATATGTTCTTTCATTTCGTTCGCACATAAATCCGGATCACCAATGGCCTTCTTCTACCCCAAAACTTTAAGAATGTGCAGGAAAACTCTTCCCAAGTGTTGATAGACTTAGGCTGAAAGTGTTTAAACCATACATTGGCATCTCCTTGCAAGGACAGGGCGAAAACCTGCATGCAAAAATCATCATGTTCTATCTCAAAAAGGTCATAGAAATGCTCAAAGGCTTGTAAATGTTTCTCAGCAGTCAAGTCTTGGGATTCTCCGTTGAACTTGGGGAGGTATTTGTAATATTTCATAGGAAAATCATGGAGGATTGGGGGCAGCTGTAGTGGTTTGTATCGGCTTGGAGAACTGGGAGAGACAAGGTTAGGCACAATAGCTGAGCTACCGTCCGAGGTTTCATGAATTTCATAGGGGTGTCCTTTGACATCATGAGCCTCTGGATACAAATCTAGGACATAATCAGATGTACAAGACGACGCAACACTTTTGGTTCGTAAAGAAGGATAAACAGGAATATATTCATAGCTTTGCTCAAAATGAGCTAAACCATAGAATGCTATTTTGATAAATCTGGGAAAAGATAAGAGAAAACTTACAAGACAGGATAAGGAATCCTAGAAGAAACACAGACTTGAGCATCTTGACCTTTCACCATGTATTTCTAAGCTTTCTAAGGGGTCCATTTTCCAGACGGAGTCTACTAGCTTTCCTTGGCCATTTGATTTCTGGGTCACACCACCAGTGGAGCCGCTGAATTCTGAATCCTTTAAGAGTGGAGTCACCAGGTTAAAAGTGCTCAACCTTCTTGATGTCTAGTCAATTGTTCACCATCAACAACCATATATAAAATATTTGTCGTTTTTCCCATGGAGGATCTTCAATTTCATCCCTGACAACGGTGCCAGTTTGTTAGCACCGAAAATGAGCCCAAAGGTTGCAGAAGGCCCGCTTCTAGGTAATAGCAGAACCACTTTAGACTGTGCCTCCGGCCCTACGCAGTTAGAGAGGGATCTCTCATTTTTGTCTTCGGAGTCTACTCCGTGTAATATTTTCAGTTAAGGATAATCATTGGGCGAGGATCTTGAATGGGAAAAAGTGTATCAAGGTGATATGTAAGGTGGGATTATCGAGATAAGGGACCATTGGAAATGGATTCAAAACCCCACATAGAGAACACTTTTATAAGGAAAGGAATGGTGTGGGGTTGCAAATAGAGGCAAGGTAGCCGATTATCTCCCAATCAGGAGCTCTTTAGCAGGAGTTTGGAGGACGAGAGAGAACAACCCATCACATGGAGCACCAGCAAGATGAATTCCATGAAAATTTAGAAGAAACTTGATAAATGTTTGGAACAACAGCTGGAGCATAGCGAGTATGAATTCCTAACTATTATACACTAAGTTGCAGACATGAAAGCAATCAAAAAATTGGAATGAAAGCAGAAAGCACATTACAACGTAAAAGAAGGTACATATTGGGAGAAGCAACGACACATGAATCTCTGCCATGAGAAACAACTCTTCCTCTGCAATTTTATTCATAAAATAGGCATCAAATCTTATTTACAATGGAAAGCCTCAGCCCTAGAATGTTTCCCAATCCAACCAACTCCCTCTATCCCTCTATTGGGAGTGTATTTATACTATTCTAATGCTGAGACTACCGAATTGAAAATTGTTACAAGGCACTATCATGCATTACCAATACAGGGAGTGGAACTATAGGCACGTTTTACAAATAAACAATAAACATTATGGAGATGCAGTGTGTGATAACGCAGACTGACAGCATAGAGCTTTCTCCCATTCTACTTCACGAAAGCGATTCCCATGCCGCATGCTGATGGTCAATTGTTTACTTAGGATGCTTTAGGTATAAACCTTTTTTTCTTCAACCAACTTGTTTTTTTCAGCTCATGTCGCCCAAAGGATGACAAGAAGACATAAATCCATCGTAAGATCATTTTACCGACCCATACGTCGTCTGGTAACACTGTTACAGGAGGATGCTGGAAAAAGGTGGTCATGCACTTGGTGATGATAAACGACTTAAGAAACTTATCATCCTTGTACTGCTTTCTTCCTCCTATGAGGAGGGTTTTCCCATAAGCCATGCAACTAGGTGTGTGTTTGACCCACTCCTTTCCCATGACCAAACAGCCAAGTGGATATCCTAGGGGTGGTTTTGAAGGCTTCGGACCCACCTGGTCCCAAAACGAGCATTCGCTCCAACAGTTCTACCACCACTGTGAGATTGGACTTCGGAGGTCGTGACTGCAACTGGGAGTGTTGGAGGGATGTCACTGGGATGTCAAAACCCATTCATTGCACATCCAGATACTAGGTTGTGTAGAAGTAGGTGAACCCCCCTTGGTATTTAACATCTATGCCCCGGTGGTTGGTGATATCCTGATATGGATAACCAAAACACAAATCTATGTTTTCCTACCAAGAGTACCCCTTGTTGAACTAATTTCTTGAACCACACAACCATGGTTTCCTATGAAGGAACTCGACACATCTCTACATTCAACTCTATAATTCTTATTATCTACACATTTCCATGTCTCAAAATATCTCTGAAAGATGGTGTTATATAGGGAAATCTGACACGACCCATAAAGAGCTATACCCTTAGAATATCAGTCGTTGTGATGGTGGCACGTGTGATGCCAAGATGGAGATCCATCCTTATGACGTTTAATCATATTATCCGATATGGTCAAGATCCCAAACAATTCCTGCATGGACGCCAAGCTGGTTTCAAGGGCTGTGGATTTGATCTTTCTTGCCCCTTCAATTATCGTGATGGTGGCGTCGGGATGCTTTAGTCCGTCGCCTCCCTCGGCCTCGTGTAAATGCCAATTCGGTTGTCTCAATGAATCAAACCTCCATATTTCTCATGGCTCTGTTCAAAGTGAACCTTGTGCTACACTTGTGAACTGGGGAAATTAGCATCGCTGGACAAGAGTTCCACCTTAGGCTCATCCCAAATGGTGTTGGAGGAATTATCCAATTTGAAATGGGGGTAGATTACATGTGTGAACACCTCCTCCACTGTCATCTTTGCACTGGATGTGAAACCTATACCCTAGGAGCGTTCTCATCCATCCGATTTGAGGAATCTTTCACGTACATTGTCCATGTTCCATTCTTTCTACCACCAACTTTTCTCCTCTGAGCACCACGGGCAGTTCTGGATCGTGACATATTCTCGACCGTTGATCGCGACCGACCCTTCATGCAGTTGTCGATCTGAGTGGGATACATCATCTTTCGCAATGATAAACCATGGTATTCATCCATGCTAGTCCACAATGTGAAATAAATAGTGGCCGTATATTTCTTTCCTTTCTTATCGCAGTCTTTGATCTTTGCGACCGCTACCCCTCTTTTGCGATTTGAAATCACGGCTTTACCCACACAAGTGTGGTTTGCGAAATTGATTGAGACTGTAGATATGACTCAGATATCATCTTGGTCGTAGAATGTTTTCGACCTTTAACTCATTTGGCGATTTGAAATTGTGGCTTTGGCCGACCATGTTCGTTCACGCGAAATGGTTTGGAGCCATTGATCCACCTCCGATCAATCGCAACCTTTGATTTTGAGTCCCGTTCAATGCATTCAACACACCTGCCATTTTATTCTTTACCTTATGCTTCTGATATCCTTAAGGGGTGTTCATATGAAGTTCGCGGGAATGAGACCCTCATCGAACTCCTATCAGGCCCAAAAATCAACCGTTAAAAATAGAGTGTTAAAAGTTCCCATCCCCAAGTAGGAGCCAGATGTTATCTCCCAAAATAAATTTACTTTTCAATAAGTTCACTCAGAATATTTATTTTTTATAGGATGAATAATTCAAGTCATATTATGAAATATTTTAAGATGACTAAAAAATTGAGGATCTCTGGTATTTCGATATTTGATAAAATTGGAAGTCTTAGCTTTCGGTAGCTTACGCGAGGTTTCCAACAGCTCGTTAGCCACCGAAAAGCTTTGTTTTCGGCAGCTAAATAGTTTAACGTAGGATCATGGTTATCCACCAAAGGTTGGCTCGTTTGGTTATTTGTTAAAAGGGACTTTCGGTGGCTTAGGCAAGGTTTCCAATAGCTCATTAGCCACCGAACAACGTTGGTTTCGGAAACTTAGAGAGCGATTGAAGGAGGGAATTAACCATTGAAAGAAAATTAAATGTATTGGGGAAAACTCAATTTCGGTGGCTTAGGTGAAAGTGTTGATGGTTCATTAGCCACTAAAAGGCCTATCTTTCGGTAGTTAAATGATGAGATCCAGAAAGGTTATAATCTGTTGAAAGCGCGTTTTCACAAGACCGTTTGGAAATAAAGTTTCAGTGCCTTGGGAGAACATGTCTACGGTTCATTAGCCACCGAAATTTTATCTTTCAGTAGCTAGCAGAAAAAACCATGAATGTTATTAACCAGTGAAAAGGCCGAAAGAGGAAACGGTTACCTATCCATCAAATCTAAACCGTCAGTGCAATCTCGGTCATGATTAGGCACGATAGATCATCGAAAGAACAGGAAAAATGCAGCAAGGCATAAGCTAATGATTGAGTAGGTCATTATTTATCTAATGATGACTGATATGATTCAAACCCTAGTTTTCCCTCCATCTATCCAATGAAGTGTAGAAAATCCCCACTAAATGTCAAGTCTGAATTAAAAATGATTGCTAGGAAAGTGGTCTCGAAGATATCAATAAAGGCCATTGTCCTCTTACTCAAGTGCTTCTCAAGTAGTTCAAACCCCCATAATCAATGCCCTATCCTCGACTACACTCCACCTTCAATTGCATGAATCATCACCACTCAAAGCCACCTTTGAAAGTCATCTTGGTAACCTCTTCCACAAAGCTTGAATTTGATTTTTTACAAGCACTCAAGAGCACATTCAGCAAATGAAAAAAGGAGGGTTTTCTCTTAGGAAAGAATTAGTAGACATCAGCTACCTAGAAGAACATCTAGAAGTCTACCAGTTCTTCAAAGATGTAGGCTGCTACAAATTTTGTGAGAAAGTTCAAGGTTCACACCAGCAGGTGGCTGAAGCGTTTTCCCTCTCTTTCAATGGCTCCAAATCACTGATAAGAAAGTAGGAAATCATGGTGGATGAAACCCTAATTGTAGAGGTGACTGAACACCCAAGAATTGGGGAGAAGTGGTTTAAAACAACCATTACAAAAGATATGGAGTTTAGATCTTATTTGAAGCCTGACCATAGAGAGCTGGTGTGGAAGAAAACTACTCCATCCACCTAGCTAGAAGAGAGGTGGAAGCAATTACTGAAGGCCATTGTGGTATATATAACTTGTGATGGTAGATACAACAGGGCCATGATTTATCATTTCAAACTAATGAACCATTTCATAAGAAAAGAGCCGACTGAATTTACCTTTATACTTACACAGGAGCCTGGAAACAATGGCACACCAGGTGAAGGTGTGGTGAAGGATCAACCAACTAAGATTGCTGGAAGGTTGTCTCAGCATGGCCTTATACAACTCCTTATGCAAGAATTTCTGAAGAGGATGAATATGGCATGGACACATATTTTGTTTTGGAATGGTTTTGAAACAGGCCTACAGCCAGAAGAGAAGGGAAAGTCTCGCTCGAAGAAATCTAGCACCCCCAGGAGTGGAAAGAGAAAAAGAAGGGCTATCTCACCAACAATAGTAGAGAAACCTCCTTCCTCTTCTAAAACCAAGCAAGTTAAAAGAAACCTAGACTTCAGTGAAAAGGGAAAAGAAATCACAGCACATGGTGGAAACATTTTGAACCTGCCCTACTCAGATTCAGAAGAAGCAATGGAGGAAGATGCTGACCTAACAGAGAAGGTGGTAGCAGAAAATGAAGAACTTCCATCACCCACACAAAAATATCAAGATGAACCAGTGGAAAAATCTTCCTCTAGCAAGCCCAGGGAACAAAAAGTAAACTAGTTGCTGAGACAAGTGTATGAGCTAGAAGTTTTAGAAAGAGAGATAAAAAGGAATAATGCCATATTGACCAAGAGGAATAAGTAATTGCACAATTCTTTCCTCGAGATGAGAGGAATGTATATCTTGCTGAAAAGAAGAAACCTAAGATACATGAAGGACAACACCAGATTGTACAAGATGATTAGGTTACTGAGGCTACAAGTGAAGAATTCCAGACCAAACCCTAGCAATCATTTTTAACTGGAAACCCTAGCTGAAGCAGCAGTAAGCCTTCAGAATCCAGAAACAAGCGAGGCTGCTTATAACCTTCCAAACATTGAGCAAGATGAATAAATGCTAGAAGATAATAAACAAAACTTAAAAGCGTAATTTTGGAGGTTGCTTAAAAATTTTCAAAAACAGGGCTTTTGGTGGTTTAGGAGGACGTTGAAGCGGTTCATTAGCCACTGAAAGCAGCGCTTTTGGCAGCTAACATACCCGACATTTTGATCCCTTGACCACCGAAAGTAGAAAGAGGCACGGGATCAAATTTTGTCACAAATGAGCAGTTTTTGGTGAACATAACTAGCTTAGGGGTGAAGTATAAAGAGGAAAGGCACTGTAGAACACCATCATGGAAGGTATGCTCCAGTTTTATAGTCACATAAAGGAAGAAAGCGTCACAAACACTAGCTGTCTAAACAAATGGTGACTTATCTAGCAGAGGACCAATTACAGTTTATTCCTAGTACTCACTGTAGTCATCAAAAGATTCAAAATAGTGAACGACTTCTACAAGTAGATAGACTAGTAGTTAAAATTATGGTTTTTAACCTAACTCTACAAAAACAATTATTATGTCTATTTTTAGTAAATCAGATCCAATTTTTCAGGATCTAAAGATTTTTGTAAAGGCTATAAATCCTAATACTTATGTTATAGAAAATTTTCGACTTCAGGGACCTATAGACCATTACTACTATAAAGCTTCTCACATTGGTCATGACCTAATATAAGCCTTTCACTATCATATGTTCAGCTTCCATTTCTTGTTTGTTATGTGCTTATGCTTGAATGTGTTATTCAGGTTTATTCATTTTAATTGATGTCTCATAGCTATCATCCTATTGGAATATTGATGATTTTAATTATAAGTACTTTCATTGTTATGATTAGCTTTTTATATATATTTGTTTTATGTATGAATCTGTCTAACATGATAAGTTCTCCATATCTACACCATATTATCAAACCCATGAATAGTGGTAGTTAGAATCCTTATCCTTAATTGAGTTTCATGCATGTCTTGAGAGTGTGAGGTCCTTTAGGTCACCTGACTTGATCCACTTAGAAAACCATAAAAACATTTAAGTTCCCAGGCATCCTTGAATTGCAACCTAGAGGAGTTTCCTTGAGTGATAACACCAGCGAATGGTTCAATATGCATATTCCTTTTCTCCACCATACTTGCATCAATTAAGTTATGTGTGGCTCCTCCATCTACCAAAACTAAAGCTCTTTTTCCTAGTACCACACCCTTGCATCGAATAGTGTGATAGGGATAGACTGCTGAAAGTACTACCATTCTTGCTTTGTCTGGTGAATGATGATTTTATTCTTTCCTTTTTTCTTAAGTTTCTATCTCATATGCCTCCTCTTGATATGAAGTGTCTCCTTCTTCATCCAAAACCCCTTCATACTCATCATTATCAAAAAATACTCCTATGTATTGACATTTTCCCTTAGTACATTTATGCCCTGCTATCCATGGCTGAAAGCATGTGAAGCACAATTTTTTTCTTCGAATTTCATCCATGCTTAGTCCTTCTTTCTTATTATTTTCAGATTAATCTCTTTTCCAAGTATTCTTATTAGGTTCATCTCTTTCCAAGGCTTCTTTTCAAGTCTAAAATTAGGCTTGGGAGGATATTTGGTTCTTGGCAACACATTCTGTAAATATCTTGTCAAATTCATGCCATCCTTCAATGTGGATAGATTTTGGGATTTCACTAGCCCTATCAAAGGTTCTCTCAATCCTTGAGTAAATAATAAAACTAGCCTAGCCATAGATACATAAAAAACCATTAATGAAATATTTTCAAAATCTAACATATATGCCTCAAGAGTTCCTATTTGCTTCAATTGCACTAGTTCTTTGAAAGGAAGTTTCGGGTATTTTCTCTCAAATATATCCATCATTGCATTGGAGAAACTATTACCACCTAAGTTGTACTTAGTGGTTTTTTATCAAGTGATCCTGGTGAACCGGACAAGGATAACTTGTTCGGACTTCAGAAAACCTTCAATCTTGCTTCTGGGAAGCTTTGTTGTAATATATCACATGTTCATACCCAATGGGGGAATTGTAATAAATGTTCTAGAATTGTAGTGTCTGTAAAAGACTCGGTCTCTAAGAATTTATTTGTCAATCCAATCATCCCAGGGTGTTTTTTCCCTTGGTTATTATTGGCTGTTGAAAAAACGACTAATATTTTTCGAGTTTTCCACTCCATACCTCCAAAGTTGGGGTGGTCGGCTTGGCATTTATGTCTATTGAGATTATTAGAGTCTATGTGTCAATGCCTAAACATGATAGGCATCATGGTCGAGTCATATGAACATGTCTAGGCCCCCC
This sequence comes from Pseudotsuga menziesii, assembly GCA_001517045.1. Classification (NCBI taxonomy): domain Eukaryota; kingdom Viridiplantae; phylum Streptophyta; class Pinopsida; order Pinales; family Pinaceae; genus Pseudotsuga; species Pseudotsuga menziesii. The sequence goes on from LPNX010953498.1 coordinate 245,218, forward strand.
TAGGTTTTTTCAACTTTTTCAACTTTTTAATTTTTTCAGTGTTTTTTATTAAAATTTAATTTTTCCAAAACTTAGGCTATTTTTTAATGGTTTAATTGGAAAAATTGGTTTTGTAATAAAAGTGGGCCAAATAATCAATTTCAGTCTTGTAGGTGCTCATTTTCAAGCTGAGAGAACCATGTAAACCCATGGACCCACTTTTTTCAGGTTTTGAGTGATTTTCCATCACTCAAGTCAGAAAACCCCAAAAATCAATTATTGCTTATTTTAATTAATAAATTGATGAAGAATGGAGCAAATCCAAAATCCTAGATCAGTGGATTCTCAGTCGATTTGATTGAAATCAGTCAGATCTGAACCAAATTGACTGGATCTGACAAATTCTTGACTGAAGGAAGTGATTTGGATAGATCCAGAGTTGATCTTTAGCATCCTTTATGGGGAATCGCACCCTCTCTCTCTCCTCCACACGTGTGGGATCTCCTGGAAGCTCTGTGGATTGACGTGTCAGTCTGTGGGTTGATGTGTCAGATCAATCAGCCCTCCAATTGACAAGTAGGCTCAGTTCAGCTTCAAATCAGCATTGGTTGACTCTCCCTCAGCTGCAGTGGTCTGTCTGCTTGGGATTTGTGCCCCCCTAGGTTGGATCTCTTGTTTTTTGTATAAATAAAGCTTAGGCCACCTCTTTCAAGTGAGTTAGAATTGGATTGAGGAGTTGTCTCCATTTTAATACTAATATATTTTTATTGTGAATAAATAATCTTTGGAGGCTATACCGTGTAGTGCATGTGTTTGTGTGGATTCCCAGTGTCATGCTGCTAATGTGGTAACTGCAGTTTCTTTCCAATTTTTATGTTGTTTTTGTTTTCTAGCTTCAAGGATTTGGTTGAATCAAGTAAGGGTGTAAACTAGGAAAGTTAGATTACTTTCTCTTTTTTATCCATATTATGTATGCTCAAGAATTTCAGTTATATGCTTCAATCATATTGTTTTTGCATGATCTTTCATTTTTGTTGCTTTATACATCTATATCCAGATCTCACGAGGTGTTGTGCAAGCTTGTGTTATCTAGTTGTAGATTTCTGATTAGATGAAGGTGTGGATGAGGATTTATGCCATTCCTTATCCAATAAACTCAAGACTCTATCCCTCAGTGTTCCACAAAAGGGCCTCTTTCAGCTTGTTCCATTCAAGCAACGAGCTGGCCTTCTCTCCTCTTCTTCTCTTTTCTTTAAAAAATCAATTTTCTTACCTGGTTACTATGTTTGAAATATTTGTTATCATTTGGATCTGTTATATCAAAGTAAAATTTACATATATATGCTATTTCAAAGCTCAATTCTGAAAAGTATCATTAAGCATTCTAGATCTAGCATAAGGAAATCATCCATTTTGCATGGCAAGTTAAAGAGAATTAGTAGGTTGCATGCTCTAGATTTCCTTTTATGTTTTAAAAAGATTAAATCCAGAAATCAGTGAATATTTCATTGTATGCACAAACAAAAAACCAAGATCCCAAGGAAAGCTTGCTTTCCTTGGTTCCTTTTTCACCTGTTTAGCTAGTTTTAACTTAATCTTTTTTGAGTTAAGGTAGGATGATCCTAACGTACTCTTAAAGTGATTTTGGGAATATGTTATGATAACATGATTTATTGGTTTTAGCATGTGTAACAGAAAATAAAAGAATATGCTGTTCGAAAGTGGCCTCGGGAGCATTCAAATCCCCCCAAGGGTCTCCCCTTTCACTAAAATTTAAAAATTTTGGAGAGTTGTAAGATATTGGTTTCATCCCATATAGGGACCAAGAGGTTTATTATATTTAATTTTTCTGATATTTTAACCAATAATAATAAAATAAAATCTTTTTTGAGTAGGCTCTTTTGAGCCCGCTCCCCATCCCCCCAGGAGGGGATCTGCGTTTGTTTCACTTTTTTTCTTTTTTCCCTTTTTCTGCTTTACTTTAGTACTGACATGAAGGATTGTATACTTTGATATAAGTTTGCATTATTCCATATTTTAATTTCAAAATTAATAGTACTACTTACCCCATGACTTCCCGATTAACCCACAAGGGGAAAGAGATGTGTGGTAGGATTAATTAGAAAACTGGCGTTGTGTATATTTGATTCCTTTTTAATCAATTGATTCATTAACCATAATAAAATTAATCCCTCATTTATTCCCTGATTGAGATCCACTTGGATCGAAAGAGGTTCCTGGAGGGTTTTCTTTTTAACAAGAACACCTATCTTAAAATTTACTAAAAATAACGAAGACTCGAGTGTGTATGCTCTGTACTTAGCTGTGGTTCATTTGATCAGTAAAGCTGCATCAAAAGCACTTGAGTATCTATAATAATTATTATTCACTCTCCCCAAATTGACAAACTATCAGGTGAAAATATAGCGCCTCATTCAAACCATTACGGTGGAAAAATACCCAAAGGAAACATGAACTCCTGGAAAGTGACCTCAGGGAACTGATCTCTATTACACCTTTGGGTTCATTATGAACAATAGCCTTAGAGAATCCATTTAGCCCAAATATTCCTTGCGGGTAGCCATCACGGATCAGTTTTGGACATACTTTAGGTACCCCCTCGGTATATATGGAGTCCCCTCGCTTAAGTTAAATTAGTCATCTTCTTACATTAATTTAAAATTAACCAAGATACAATTGCACAACATTCATTCCAGCACTTGAAAGCACTCTTAATTGTTTTTTCGACTCCATTTTGAAGGCACTGTTCAACTATTTATTTCTTTCAATCTACATGTGATTGGGTGTCATTTTCGTGCTTACTATTGATTATCTCATCATGTTATTTGTTGTTTACAATTGCTAAAATAGAAAATCCTAAAAAAATTACTCTTTAATATCATCATCATACTAAATAATTTTTCATTAGTAACTTAATAGGGTCTACCCTCCTTGGCTTCTTTAGGAATTGAGCCTAAATGGAGGAGTCAAGAACAAGGTGATAGCCTTGACTCGAGACTTTCCCTCAAGGACACACCGAGTGGCTTGAAGATTTTTTCCACGTAACCCAGGTGTGTGAAAGGCGGCAACAAAAAAAATCATAAAATAAAATATGATCACTTCCCAAGGTTATAATACCATGTATCCACCAATCACTAGCTTCCCCTTCAATATGTAGAATGGACATTTTCAATGCATCTTCTTGAACCATATGATTTAATTGGAAATATACACTTTATTTATCCAACCAAACACTAGCAGACATTTGTGAGGAACCATAAAAGGAAGGAATTTTTAATTTTCCCATTGTTTATTTTAATTCATGGTTGATATGAGATTCCCTATTACCATTTCCTCCTTTCTTTACATGAAGAGAACCTCTAATGAATTGATCAAAAGGTAGGATTTTCCTACACTCCTCATTTAATTGTTGCCACTCATTTATTGCTTCTCTAACATCATAAGTGGTGCAAGGGCCTTCTTTGGACTATAAAAACTTGGGTATTTCAGGTCCATTCTGATAATTGAACTCATGAGGTCTATTATGAGGTCCAATCTTCAAAAAATGGTTTCTCCATGGGTCTTCCCCTCAACATAAGGTGTACTACTACTACTCACGGGCACTAACTTGCTCCCCAATTGGCTAGCCATCAATTCGAACCCTTACATGAGATGTTTTTTCATAGTGTCAAGAGATTATATAATGAATATTTTAAGTTATACATTATCTTATTTCCCATAAATATCTCCAAATCCTAGTTCTTTCCTAATCTCTTCGTAACTAAGATTACTTTCTTCACTTTCTTCTCTTTCACTGTTAAGATCTCCAGTCTCAGTTTCTAATGGAGGAAGGTTAGAATAAGGAAAAATTAATAGTGATATATATAAGGTTCCAATATAATTCTATTATACCACTTTTAATTTCCCTTTTTAATAATTTTATTAAAATGACCAATTTTTCACGTTTTTTTCCTCTTTCGACGTTTGACTAGTTTTGATGTCTAGGTCTCCAAATTGACCCAAATGCTCCCAAATATTCTGAGAAGGTGTATTAATGATATTAAGAATTTAATATGATTTTAATGGATGATTTATGACCCTCCAAATACTTATGCAAACTTGTTTAATATTCTGTCCAAAGTAGGATTTTCCACTAACAAATTGGGGTTCCAATTCCCCCCTGGGTAAATGCTCAAATGCTCCCAAACCCAATCGAATTTTTGAATAGAGGAACAAGATGTTTAAGGGAAATTTTTAGGGTCTCATATTCATAATTATTCATTTTATACAGGCTGTTATAACCCTCTCTAAAACAACTACAAAATCACTAATTCGACCCTTGGGGAAATGGCACCAAATCTTCTCCAAAAGCAATTAAACTGAGTAAGCTAACTTAAAATGCTTAAGTGATGGACATGAAAATTATAATAAAAATAAATTAAATTCCATTAATCATAAATATATCATATATATATGCTTACATTCTCAATAATCAGCATTACCATGGCATATATCAATATAGTGGGGAAATGGTCATTGTTTTCTCATTAATAGTCACTTTTACATACAACCATTAGGTATCTCGACCTGATAATTTATGAGAATGAATAAAATATAATATTAAACTTATTACAATCATAAATGGACCAGGATAATCTCTCTCAAATAGTACAATAGCTCACCCAAAGCGCAATCCCTCCATGAGCCGGAATATGCAATAAAAACTGGAAATGGTTGAGAGAAAATGTTGCAATAGAAGGAACCATGAGCTACCATGTAGCTTACACATGAAAATAAAAACATTAGAGTAAATTTCACCTCAAAATGGGCCTCCTAAAAAAAATTAATAAAATAATAGTAAAAATAATAAAATAATATTTATTAATTTTAAAGGAAGAAAAGAAAAAACTATTTCTTTGTTTGTATTTTCGACATATCTCCCCGTGTTTTTACTCAAATTTCAATCGGGAGAGCTCGTTTTATGTGGAATTAAATTCTGCATCCAATGAGTACCCACTCGCCATACTTTTGACGGAGCCTGCTACCCGAAAAACAAGAAATACCTAAAAAAACATGATGATGACATCATCACCATGTTTTTTCAGGTATTTCTTGTTTTTCGGGTAGCATGGTCTGTCAAAAGTATGCCGAGTGAGTACTCGTTGTATGTGGAATTTAATTCCGCATTCAACAAGCTCTCCCAATCGAAATTTGAGTAAAAAAACGGGGAGATATGTCGAAAATACAAACAAAAAAGTAGTTTTTTTTATGATACCTATCCCCAAATTTATATTAAANTGATTGGCTAACAGATGATGACATGGAATTTTAGTTAAAGTTAAAAGGCCCATTTTGAGTTGAAATTTCCTCTAATGCTCCATTAAAGATCCATGAAATACAATATTTTCTTCTCCATACACCAACTTGAATGAGAATCTTTCACCCTCGAAATTGGCTAAGGCAAGAACTAGTCATCCACTAGCTCTCTCTCTTCACAAATGCAAATTTATCAAATGATCAAAAGCCATTCTCTTGGTTGATACCTATATTTTATAAACATCCTTATATTTCTAAGGTTACCAATCCATCCACAAACTCAATCAAATTCGAATTAGGGTGTGTGCTCAATATTTTCCATGTGTCCTCCCTTCCATAGACTCCCATCTTCCCCAAATTCGAGTAGGGACCCATTAAGCTTCCCCAATGCACATGAGAAACCTATTGGATGCTATATTTATACTTGACATGTCATAATGGCCAGCTTTCAGCCTTCAGGTCTGCAATATGTCTTAAATGTCATATCATCTTCATCATTGACATCATTTATGTGATAGATGTTAGGGAATCTAGCCCAAGTGTCCAAGAAGCTCCTATTTGACTCTTCCTCTCCCATGTAAGTTACATTTCCTTCAAAATTCGAGCTATGATGCATATGGCCAAGTGTATTAGCCTTGTAAATCATCCAAGAACATTAGGATTTCCATGGATTCGAAATCGCAAGAGGAGGATTCCATGTGGCACATAAATTATAGCTTGTGTATGCCCCATAATCTCCATGTGTATATATGCTCCATTGCTACTTCAATTTTTTCTTGTATTTATTTAATTAGTCCCCTTATTATATATTTATTCCATTCTAATGTATGAACATCATTTATTAGCTCCCTTAATAAAATTCCAAATGTATCCATCCAACCTAGGGAATTAGTAGGATTGATGGAATTTTCCTGCTATGCAATTATTTGAATGAGGACATTACATACATCATAGATTCAAAATCATAAGGATTCTATTCGAATTGGAAAAAAAGAAGGCTTACTAAACTAGTCAAAATCCCCCATAGGTGCATAAATCACTTTCCTAATCTGTCAAGATTCTTACAAATTGGATGAGTGAGATGTACCAGCTGATAAGTGATGGAAAGAGATCAGATCCATCCTTTTGTATAGAAACAAATAAGGAGAATGAGTTGGGAAAAAAACACGGCAGTTACTCCTAGACTAGCTTTTCCCTTTTTCCTTAAAAATGATAAAAAGAAATGAAGTTTTCATATCAAGAAGAACTGCTTTTTCTCTATTATGGAATGAGTGTATAGTTTTCAAAATATTTTCCACGATGTTTCTAAAGCACTCCTTAAGCTAGTTTTAGCATTTGTTGACTTCTAGGTGCAAGTGGATGACAACTAGCTGTTGATGTATATGTAACTTCAGAATGTATTCACTTGTATGTTTCATGTATTGTACCCCAATATTTATTCTGGGAAGTATCTATAATGTAATTCAGTCATGTCATTCCCTGATGTTCCTATCGGAAGGTTCTATAATGTAAACAAGTCATGTCAAGTCATTGTGGGTAACCCTCCTATTTTTCAAGGTTTTAAGTCCCCACAGTTGTGGGGCCTTAGGGTTATTAGACTATCATAGAGAAGTCGACCCTAGGTGAGTTATTTTAAGTTGGGGAAATAGTCCCCATGATTATGCTAAGTTTAACCCTCCTTTTTTATCAGAGGGGCAAAGTCCCCACAATTTGTGGGGCACTAGGGTTATTAGACTTTCCTCGAGATGTCAGCTCTACTAAGCAATTGTTAAGTGAGGCCGACATGTTGGAGTGGATATTAAGTGAATGTAAGAATATAAATAGAGAGTGAGCCTCTCTATTTATAACACACACACTCACTCATTGGGGCGCATGAGTGAGAGAGAGAAGTTGCTGGGACAAGAGAGAGACTACTACTGTCAAGAGATCATCTTTATGTTTTTGGGTTTTACTTTTGGTGTTGGTTGTATCTCTGAGAAAGTTGCGGGGTTTTCTCCTTTATGTTTTCCTCGAGGAAAATATTTGTGTTCATTGTCTCTTGTGTTTTATTGCTGTGCATGTTATTCTCTCAATTAAAGATCCTAAGATCATAATGCTAGCTTGAATGATAAAAATCTAACATGGTATCAGAGCTAACATGAGAAGAAGATACTGTATAGTTGTAGAAGCTAGGGCTTATTTATTTTTGGGTCTCTTTCCACAATCCATCAGCAAATGTATGCTAGGCTGACTCTCCATTGAAGGGCACATCTTTCTATTGAAGCGAAATTTGATTCCGAGCATTTTCAGTTTTTGGTGCGGGAAATTAGGGCTTCTTACAGAAGAGGAATTTTTGAGTGAGCCTGGCATTGGATTTCTCTCCTCATGAAAATCAAGTTTTAGAGACCTGGGTCGATATTTTTGGTTGGGTGAAACTCCAAGAAAGTGAAACCCTAGTTTGGCCCCAAGTTGGAAAAACCCTAAATACTAAAACAAATACGTTTTGGTACATTTGCTATATCTCGGGAGTAGAGAAGGATCAGAAGCTAAAAAATTCACAAGACGAAGATAAAATATGGATTTACACTGTGTCCAAAATTCCACCTCATATTCGGTATATTCTATGAGATATGGTCCCTCCAAGTTACGGTTTAAGCCTCTTCCAGGATTCATCCCTAAACAGGACACCTGGGGAGAATTGCTATATCTCAGGATACAAAGGTCCAAATGAAAGTTATGAAGATTTTCCAGAAAGGGCACGGATGTTACTTTCTATGGTTCAAGTTTTAGACCTAAAAGATGAAACAGTGACATGTGGAAGTCCATACAACTTCGTTGTTCTGAACAATACTGTAACAGGTCACCTTGGAAAAATGATCATAGGTCCTAATTGGTGAAACCAATTCTGATTAAACCTTTGGTTTTGGAACATGGATGAGATATTATACCTCATTACAAAGATTCAGACATAGAGGAGGAGTAATTTCGAAGATACCTCAGAAACAGTATCAGGCATTTCTGTAGAAGAAATTGGAAAACTAGGGCTTCCTGTTCTAGGAGCTTCCCTCCATCGTTTTCAGAAAATGAGTACATTGGACAGATCACCTTGAATAATTCTATCTTTCTATCCAATCAAATCTGAAATATTCCAATTTTTTAAAATTATCATTTATATGACGAACCCTAGATCAGCCAGCTCCAGAACAAGGACGGACACCTCAAATCAGTAAGATCTAATCTTTTTCTATTTTCATTTGAGGTTTTCATTTCAAAGTGATCTATCAAATCATCTTAATGACAAGCTTGGTGAAGTTGACAACTTCCAAGAAAGGAAGTATACGATCAATCTGAATAAAATGAATTGGACACCTACATAAGTAGAGAGGTTCCAGTTCCAGAGGGATATGAGGGTAAAAGCCTTACATAAGAAGAACTTGATCAAGGACAAGAATATCATTATTGATTCAATCACAGATCATCGTATACCAAAAGTGTCTTCCCTAAAGACACCTAAAGAGATGTTTGATTCCTTGACAAAGATATTTGAAGTGAAGAACATAAATCAGAAGATTACTTTGAGAAAACAGTTGAAGAATGTGAAGATCCAAAATGCAGAGAACATCCAGTCATACTTTACAAGGGTCTCTCAAATCAAAGAACAACTTGTAGTAGTAGAAGAAGAAGTGGAGAATGTAGAAGTGGTGATAGCCACCATGAATGGTCTCCCGGGATCATGGGATTCATTCATGAGAGGAATTTTTGCCAGAAATAAGTGATTACTTTCAGAATACTCTGGAACGAAGAAGAAGCTCGACTCATATTAAGAGAAGAGAAGATGGGAACAACTGAAGATCAAGCTCTCACCATCCAAAGAAGATCCCTCAAGCAATGAGGAATATGAAGATATCAACTCTTGAAGAACCTCTTATCCACCTTAGCATTTGGATAAGAAACAATGCTATTATGAATGAAGAAAATGAGGAAGCTACAGGCTCAAGAAGGAGTCCACCCATGAAACAAATAAAGATAAGTATTCAATTGTCATTTCATGATATTGTTTTGTTATGCATTTGTTTATATTCAGTTAATGTATTGTGCATGATAGAATGTTTTCATTAATGACAGTATACTACTAATATGCATGTGATGGGTAAGTAGCTCATGGTGCTATACAACTCTCCATTGCTGCTTATCTAGAATGAAACCTCTTTGTTGACATATTGGATGAGTGCACAATCTCAATGTTGTCCTGGTAGAGATGGAAGGCATATAGAAAGTTTCCGTGAGATATGGATGAATGCTATATTGGATAAAATAATTGCATAATCATATATCTTGATACAAAGAATTTTTCATTATGAATATACCTTATGAAATGTTTCTAACCATACAACTAATGCATTTGAATTGTAGGAAAGATCGCGTAAAATCACCTACAAGCAAAGAAGGCTGAGACTTGTTCCAAAGAAAAAGTGACGAGAGTTGAAGAGGAAGAATAATATGACGAATGTAGTGACATCATTGATGCAGAACCTTCCATCTATGAAGAAGTAACCAAGAAGAAAGTGAATACTATTTCAAGAAGAATGACGTCTAAGATGTAGTATCGATACATGAAGGGAAGTTCGTAGTTACATCATGCAGTATATGGAAACATCTTGGGATACAAGGAAAGATTCATAGCATGAGGATTCTCACAAAAAGAAGACATAGACTATAAAGAGACATTTGCAGCCAGTGGGAGTTGAAACACATACATGATGACCTTGATGAAGATCTTAACCTTTGCTACAAGGTTGAAGATGAAATTTTATACACTAGATGGATACATAGAATATTAGTAGCATAGGAAGCTACTTGTCACTTCGGTACAGAATGTTTTAGTGCATAGAGTACATAAGACAGAGGGAGTATGATGCTCTGGTTTAGAGGGAGTGACTACAGAATATCTTGAGGTTTGACATGGTACGACAAGATGGACAGATTACTGATGACTCTAGGCTTTACTAAGAGTAAAGAGGATTCCAACCTTTGCTTCAAGGTTGAAGGTAGAAGACCAATGATGCTCCTGTTATATGTCGATGACTTGTTCCTGATAGAAAAAAGGAACTCATTAAATTTGCAAGAAGAAGACTTGCTGCTGAGTTTGAGATAAAAGACTTGGGGATGATGCACTATGTTCTAGGCATGGAGGTGTAGACAAGGGAAGTATGCAGTAGAGATTCTGAAGAGGTTTAGGATTATGGACTGCAAGGCCATGACCAAACCTTTGGAATCGAACCTGAAGCTATTAAGCATTGCTTCATCAAAGTTAGTTGATGCCACAATGTATCGTTAGATGATTTATTCCTTGATTTACCTGAAAAATACGAGACCCAATATTTTCTTTGCTATGAAAACGTTGATACATGCTCACCTGATGTTTGTAAAGCATGAATTAAGTTACATAGAGGGTACAGTTAGCTATGGGATCAAGTATGAGGCAAATCATAAGATTAAGCTGGAGGGTTGTGAGGATTCATATTGGGCAGGTAGTGCCATTGATAGGAAGAGCACTTCGAGGTGCTACTTTAGTATGGGATCAAGTGTGATCTCTTGGTTTGGTGGGATGGATTCCTGCATGGAACTGAGTACGACTGAGGAAAAAGATGTTTCCACTTGATATTTGGGAGAGAGGAGCAGTGAAGCTCCAGTATGTGATCCATATCAAGAAATATTGAAAGAGGGAGTTCTAGCATAGTCAGTGAGAGAAGTTGTCTGATCATAAATCCTGGTGAAGCTCGTAGGTTGATCAGATGTAAATAGACTTGTAGGTTTTCCTCAGATGTAATTGATCCTGGTGAATCTCATAGGTTATCCTTGGATGTAATCATCCCGAATGTGATTCTATGCTAGAAATTTCCAAAGTGAAGTTTTAGTAATTCAGGGAGAAGCTTGGTGTTCTCCAGTTTGAGGTTCCCTCCAAGGGGAAATGATGAGACATAGAGCCATTCTGACATGGTGAGAGGATTAGGTTCCTTCCATGGTCAAATGTAAGGGCTGACCCATTCTATCATGGTGAGAGGATTTGGTTATTTCCATGTTAGATGTGAGTGCTAAGCCATTCCGATGTGACTATAGGATTTGTTCCTACATGATCAGATATAAGTGTTGAACGCTATTCTTGGAATGGAGGCACCTGGTCAGTTACCAGGAATACTCAATTTGGGACTGAGGGCCATTCTGATATGACTATGGGATTTAGGCTCACATGATCATATATAAGTGCAGGGCCATTCTGATGTGATTGAGGGATATGTTCCCACTTGATCAGATATAAGGGTTGTTGCCATTCTATCATGGTGAGAGGATTGGTTCCTTCCATATCAGATGTGAGTGCTGAGCCATTCTGATGTGATTGTAGGATTGGTTCCTACATGATCATATATAAGGGATATTTCCATTCTATGAATGGAGGCACTTGGTTAGTTAGTAGGAACCCTCAGTCTGGGACTCAGTGCCTTTTTGACGAGTCAAGGTCATATGTGACTGTTGTGGCTTTTCACTGATGATAATAGTTGTGTCCTATCATGCCGATGAATGTAAGTGCTATGCCTTTCTGACGAGTCAATTTCATATGTAAGTGCAGTGCCTTTCCACAGATGATAGTATTTGTGTCCTAGCATACTAGTGGATGTTAGTGTTGTGCCTTTCCACAGATGATATCAGTTGTGTACTATCATGATGGTCAATGTAAGTGCTATGCCTTTCTAACATGGTGTTGGATATGTTCCTCTCATGGTCATATGTGAGTGCTAACCATTCTAACTTAGGGTCAGATATAAGAGCTAAAGAAGACCTACAAGGAGGCTAGGCCTACAACCAGCATGAAAAATGGCTGGCTCTATAGAACTTCCTGTGACGAGAAGAATCATGAGATAGCAGCTATGATGATGACCCAGTCATGATATAGATTGAGTGATGATTCAGATCTAGTAATGATGTCTGTGAGATGATCAAGATTGAGTGATGATCTAGATCCAGTAGTGATGATCCACATTGAGTGGTGATCTAGATCCAGTGATGATGTCCCCGTGATGATCCAAATCAAGTGATGATCAAGATCTAGTGATGATGATCCATATCCAGTGATGATCCATATCCAAGATGAATATGACTTGAAGATAAATATGACGATATGATCTAGAGAGGAAGACCAGTGCTGACAAATTGTGTCAAGAGAATACCTTCCTAGTTAAGAGGAAGTGTTGATGTATATGTAAGTTCGAAATGTATTCACTTGTGTGTTTCATGTATTGTACCCCGATGTTTATTCCAGGAAGTATCTGTAATGTAATTGAGTCATGTCATGCCCCGATGTTCCTATCGGGAGGTTCTATAATGTAAACAAGTCATGTCAAGTCATTGTGGGTAACCCTCCTATTGTTCAAGGGTTTAAGTCCCCACAGTTGTGGGGCCCTACGGTTAATAGACTATCCTAGAGAAGTTGACCCTAGTTGAGTTATTGTAAGTTGGGTAAATAGTCCCCAACATTATGCTAAGATTAACTTTCCTTGTTGGTCGGAGGGGCAAATTCCCCACAAGTTGTGGGGAACTAAGGTTATTAGACTCTCCTAGAGATGTCGGCTCTAGTAAGTAATTGGTAAGTGAGGCGGACATGTTGGAGTGGATATTAAGTGAATGTAAGAATATAAATAGAGAGTGAGCCCCTCTATTTATAACACACACACTCACTCATTAGGGTGCATGAGTGAGAGAGAGAATTTGCTGGGGCATGAGAGAGACTACTGCTGTCAAGAGATCATCTTTATGTTTTGAGTTTTACTTTTGGTGCAGATTCTATCTCTGAGGAAGTTGCAGGGTTTTTTCCTTTATGGTTTCCCCGAGGAAAATATTTGTGTTCATTGTCTCTTGTGTTTTATTGCTGTGCATGTTATTCTCTTAGTTAAAGATCCTAAGATCTTAATTCTAGCTTGAATGATAAAAATCTAACACTACCATAGTAAGGAATCTAGGAATAAGACAAAATTGACAAATTAATGTCTCCTAAGTTTAACTAGGGGTTTTATGATTCTAACACCCCCCCTTAATCCTAACTTTATGTAAAATATTAGAAAAATATATCATATTATAGGTCCTTTAAATAAGGATTAGTCACCCTTTACATACTACTTGTCCATACAACCAAGGAAAGAGGAAAAAACCCAAGGGGAAGATACTCCCTTAAACATGGACATAATTTTCTTTAAAAAAAATATTGTTATCAATCATTCTTCACCACTTGATCAGCAATCCCCAACATATGGATATCAATGTGTTTTCTTCACTGTCTTTGAACTGGATCAATAGATATTTGAATCTTGATTTGATTGTCACAATATATGACAGTGGAAGTCTCTAATTCGATCCCACGTTCTCCAAGTATTCCCTGCAACCACTAACATTGAGTAGTTGCATTCACAACTCCTCTATACACTACCTCCGTAGATGAGCGTCCAATCACACTCTGCTTATTACTTGACCAACTTATTGGTCCATCTACAAGCATGGAAACAAATCCTGATGTATACTTTTGAGCTGTTTTGTCACCTGCCCAATCACTGTCAGTAAATCCAACTAGCTCTAAGTCAAGTTTTGCTACATAAAAAAGCCCATGAGTCTTGTTCCTTGAACAAAGTTTAGAATTTTTTTAGATTCTTTTGAATGTATTTCATGAGGCTGATCCACATGTCTAGAAGCCACACTAACTACATAAGATATGTTAGGTTGATTTTGAGTCAGATAAAGAAAACACCCAATCAATTGCTTATACATTGTATTATTTACCAAAGGAGAAGAACTTGCTTCTTCAAGCTTAACTCCAGAAAGTAATGGATTCGTGGTTGGATTGCAACCCTTCATGATGAACATGTTGAGAAGAAATGAAGAATACTTAGACTTATGAAATTTGATTCCATGTGAGGATTGAGAAATTTTGAGACCCAAGAATCGACTCAACAATCCCAAATTTGTCATGGAAAAGGCAGAGTTCAATGCATCCTTTAAGGAGGAAATATATTTCTTTGAACTTAATATTATCAATAGTTCATCCACATACAAAATAAATCCTTAAAGAACCATGCATCAGCTTCAAATAGACATTTGGATCAGACTTGCATCGAACAAAATTGTGTGATAGCGGAAATCCATCATTCTTTGCATACCAAGCCTTGGGGGCTTGCTTTAGCCCATACAATGATTTATTTAACATGCACACTAAATAAGGATTAGACAGAAAACCTTCAATTTGTTACCACATAAATTGTACTTAGTGTTTTTTATCGAGTGATCCAGGTGAACCAGACAAAGATGATTTCTTCGGACTTCAAAAGAGCTTCAGAAGTGCTTATAGGAAGTGCTTGTTGTACTATATCACATGTCCATACCCCATGGGGGAGTTGTAATAAAATGTTCTAGCATGATAGTGTCTGTAAAAGACTCAGTATCTTAGACTTTATTTTTCAATCCGATCAGCCCAGGGTTTTGTTTCCCTTGTTTATTATTGGTTGTTGAATAAACGACTGATAATTTCTGATTTTTTCACTCAATACCTCCAAAGTTGGGGTGGTCGGCTTGGCATTTAGGCCTATTGAGGTTATTAGAGTCTATGTGTCAATGTATAAACATGCTAGCAATTATGGTCGAGTCATATGAACATGTCTAAGTCCCCCTAGGTTTTTATTTTTTTTAATTTTTCTAATTTTAATTTTTCCACAAAACTTAGGCTATTTTTTAATAGTCTAATTGGAAAAATTGGTTTTGTAATAAAAGTGGGCTCGAAAATTAGTTTCAGTCATGGGGGTTCTCATTTTCAAGCTCAGAGTGCCATGTAAACCCATACACCCACTTTTTCTAAGTTTTGAGTGATTTGTCCATCACTCAGGTAAAAAATCCCTAAAAATCAAATATTGGTTATTTAATTGATAAATTAATTAAATAATGGAGAAAATTCAAAATCCTAAATCATTGAGATTTTTCTCCGATTTGATTGAAATCAGTGTCATCGGCTTGGGATTGATTGGATCTGACCATTCCTTGACAGAAGGAGCAGATCTGGGCTAAACAGAGAGTACATTATTGCATGCAATCTTGGGAATTCCGCCCTCCTTCTCTTCTCCACACGTGTGGGCTCATCTAGATGAGTTTTGGTGGATGCTTCAATTAGCAGGTTGAGGTGTTAGTCAGATTAGCTCTTCAATTGATAGTTGCACTCAATGAGACTCAGATTAGGCTCAGTTAGAATCAGATCATGCTCATATTCACTCCAAATGGAACTGCAATCTCTCTCTCCTTGGGAATTGTGCCCCCGTGGGCTAGATTTCTTGGTTTTTCTATAAATAAAGCTCAATTTTCCTCTTCCAAGCTAGTTAGAGTCGGATTGAGAAGTTGTTGCTATTGTATTTTATTGTTTACTAGTTTGGAATAAAGAAGCTTTGGAGGCAAGATCTATGGTGTAATTCTCTTCATCTGTGGATGACGATTGTCAAGTGCTTATGAGGTATAACCTGTGTTATTTATCTTTGCTTTCTGTTGGTTAATTGTTGGTCTTGAAGGAGAGATATCCCTCCTATTGGGGTAAGAGATTATTCTAGTTTTATTTATGGTCTTAATGTTCGCTTGTTTCAGATCCCTTGGAGTTGCATGTATTTTAAGTTTAATTGAAAGTGCACAAAAATATGGTACAAATAAAAAATGAACATATAAGAAATTATAAGCAAGATAGTATGAGATAAAGGTTGGCCCAAAAAATGAAAGCAATTAAAAAATTTACACTACAAAATTGTAAAAGAAAACTTGCATAAAAACAAACTCGCATTTGTAGAAAATTAAAGAACACTCTTAGTGAAAAAAATAAAGACTTTTCAGAAAAATAAACACGATTATGAAAACAACAAGGCTTTGGGGTGACCCACTAAAGTGGATGCGTCTGGCTGTTACACCACGAAAATTCTAGAAATTCTGTAGTGAAGTCGTCCTTGCGTCTTACTGTTCCCCCCCCCCCCTTTCTATGTAAAAAAATGAACTATCTACCTGTATAAACTTTGATCCCTTTTAGCACCTCCTCGACAACGACGCCAAAATGTTGGGGAAAAACATTAAACAAATTATAACATATATCCAACGATTTAGTTGTCAACCTGGAGAGAGCATAAAATTGTGAGGTACAGAAAAAATATATGCAGGGGCAGAGTATTTCTAACTTAATATGATATTCTAGGTGACTGGAATAAAAATACATGCAGCTAAAATTGAATTAAGCTTGCAAAAGCAGGAAATAACATGAAAAAAAATCTAATCTAGAAAAGCAGAAAATTGCATGAAATAAATCTAATCTAAGAAAGCATAATATTGAAGAAAATAAATTGATATAAAACAATCAACATTAACTTGTGTGCTCACATAAAATCAACATAGCTAATTCATAACCAAGACATCACTGAAATTCTATACTAATAATTCATAAGAAAGAAATTACTGAAAATCTACACTAACAATTCATAAGAAAGAAAAACAAATTAACATGATAGAGAATAAGAGGATTTGCATTAAGCATCATCTCCATCACATAACAATAAAAAATCCAATCTATGACTAACTTTAAACTATTCTCTACTTTCACACCACTAGAGAGATCTCCAACTAAAATGAGGAGAGAGCCCTCATATTTATACATGAATTCAAGATAACTAATCATAATTACATATCCACTATTCTCTCATTTTATCCCTTCAAATCCTCAACAAACCCACTTTTATCTCAACTCATCCCTCAAAATTCTCTAGCAAATATTGGATGAGATATTCTCTCCACATTTCCATGATCTTCTCCTTGAAATTAGCCCACATCTTGAAGATGAAATTAGAATTTGAGGCTAGGTGGTGACTTTTGAGCTTGTTAAAGTCTTCAAATACACCTGTAATCATCACCAAACTCATCCAACTTTAAAGTATAATGAAAATATGTTATTTTTCTCAATAATTAACCACAAATTCACTCAAAATAATCAAAAATAAATTATTTGGAAAATAAGAAGGTAACCCATATTTATTCATGAAAATGGTGGATATTAATGGTCTTATGGAAGGATAAAATAGGAATAAGGTGACAAATGATATATGAAAGATGAATAAAATGTGGTATTTTTGCAGCTCAACAACAGCCGAATCCTCTGCAGCAGCAATTGGCTCAGCTGCAGTACCAGTAACAAGGAGGATTCCGAGGACGTGGAGGAGGCTTTGGTCGAAGGAGGAGAATGAGGTCATGAACCTATAAAATGTTACAATTGTTGCAACAAATAATTATTCACTCATACAAATATATTCACCAGAAAACTTGGTAAATCAAATGAGCCATAATATTGTATAAATTGATGATAGGATAAAATATATGATAGATGATTACAATGGTTGATAACCCGCCTATTAAATAAGGCTTGGGGATTGTGATTGAAAGGTCATGTCCTTTGAGGTTAAGTATAATTAATTATGTTTTTTATTAATTATTTAATTATTATATTTATTTTACGTTCATTACATTTCCCTCCCCTTAAGGGAATCTTTGTCCTCAGAGATCTATTGACTTTAATGTCTGATTTTCTTTAATCTATAGTCTCAGGATTCTTTCCCTTTTTGTAGTTGTGACATTTGAGGAAATGAGCTGATATGAATTATGGATTCCCCAAGAGAATTTTCACAATGTATCTGTTGTGGTCCATCCCAGATCTATTTTCATCCAAGCTTTGAGATCTTTTTATGGGACGATTTGTCTCAATTGTTGCTTAATATGTCGATATTTTCTCATGTCCACATAAGTCTTCCATGAATATTCATTTTGACCCTGTTGTTGTTCAAAATGACGATTATAATTAGGATGTTTGTAAGGTGTAGGTGTTGTTTTTCTTCTTCTTTATTTTGGACTACGATGACGAATATCTTCAATTCCTCGATTTGATTTCTGGATGCATTTTCCTAGGTTTGTGCTTCTTGGTTCTCCAGCAGATTGTTATGATTCTGAATCTTTTCGATTCTTTCATCTTGTGAATTTTTTTCAATTTCTAACTCCTTGATTTAGTTCTATATTTCCTAATTATGATTATTTTGAAACTAGTTTTCTTCTTGCTTTTCCAGTATTTTTCCTTCAAGGTCTTCACTGGAGTGTTCCCTTTTGCTACTGTTTTTCAATTTTTTGATTTTTGTAATCAGGGTTTTGCTATGATATCTTAATCTCAAAATTTCTTCAGAATTATCAAATATTGTTTTATTACTCTTTGCGATCTCATTCTTGTGTTCCTTTTTAGTGTCACTATTTTTTTGTTGAAGAACTTTTATCTGTTATCGATATTGGTCGACCACTGTTTCTTGATCTTCTAATTTATGTCATATGTGCCTTAGTTCTTCATCTTTGTCATTAACAATTTTGTTCAAACGTATTATTTCTGCTTCGTAGTCACTTATTTTTATCTTTATATCTTGATTTTTTTGTCTCTGATTGAAATGATTTTCATTTTTTAATTTCTCAATTTGGGCCGACAATTTTTCTATATGATTTTTTTGGTCGAAAATGTTTTGTTCTTTGCCCTCTTTTTGTATCTTATTTAATTTAGTTAGTACTTCTGATTTCATATTCATGTCTTGTAATTCTTCATTGTCTCTTTGATAGTGCTTTAATTTGGCTTCTAATTTCTTTATTTTTACTTACAGATCAACTTCCATGGTCTCTGAATTCTTTAATGATAGATGGCTATCGATTTCTTGACGAGTCTTCCTTTGACATTTTGACTCTTTGTAGATGATGATCTTCCTTGTTTTTGGCTTTTTATTCAAAGATGGACGATCTTGTTGACTTGACTTCTTTGACTTTTTTTTGTACAATAAGTCTTGCTTGATAAATGTAATAATTACCAATACTAAGTTTTCCTTTTTTTTTAGGTCTATTAACCCTTTTGTTTTTCAAAAATATTTATTATATTTTTTTTCCAAAAATAATTATTATAAAATAATAATAATATTTTTTTTATTAATTAATAATAATGTTAATAATATTAATAAATTTTATTAATATTAAGGTATTAAATTTTTTTTTTTTTTTAGATTGAAGGTGTTGACCATGGATGTGGATGATGGAGGCTGCGCCAACGGGTGGTTGGAGTGATAGAACAAGGAGAGCAGGGCATGGGGATGATGGAGGGTGACGGTAGAGGCGAAAAAAATTGGGAGTGTGCAGGGATGGTGTGCAGGGATGGTGAAGGGAGAGGCAACAGGGCTAGATGCTGGGGAGATGGATGACGAGGGGAGAGGCGGCAGAGAAAAGCAGTGGCATGAAGTAGGGAGAGCGAGGGGTGATGGAGAGCGGAGGGCATGGTGGTGATGGAGATAGGAGGATGGAGGTGGCAGCGTGGATGGAATGAAGGATGAGGGGTGAGTAAAGTAGTCGTGGAATGGTGGAATAAGGGAGGGTGCGTGTAGAAGGAGGAGATGGAAGGTGGGGAGATGGCAGGGGCATAGAACGAAGGAGAATTTAGGAGGGTTGAGGCTAGGTGGTGACTTTTGAGCTTGTTAAAGTCTTCAAATACACCTGTAATCATCACCAAACTCATCCAACTTTAAAGTATAATGAAAATATGTTATTTTTCTCAATAATTAACCACAAATTCACTCAAAATAATCAAAAATAAATTATTTGGAAAATAAGAAGGTAACCCATATTTATTCATGAAAATGGTGGATATTAATGGTCTTATGGAAGGATAAAATAGGAATAAGGTGACAAATGATATATGAAAGATGAATAAAATTTGGTATTTTTGCAGCTCAACAACAGCCGAATCCTCTGCAGCAGCAATTGGCTCAGCTACAGTACCAGTAACAAGGAGGATTCCGAGGACGCGGAGGAGGCTTTGGTCGAAGGAGGAGAATGAGGTCATGAACCTATAAAATGTTACAATTGTTGCAACAAATAATTATTCACTCATACAAATATATTCACCAGAAAACTTGGTAAATCAAATGAGCCATAATATTGTATAAATTGATGATAGGATAAAAGATATGATAGATGATTACAATGGTTGATAACCCGCCTATTAAATAAGGCTTGGGGATTGTGATTGAAAGGTCATTTCCTTTGAGGTTAAGTATAATTAATTATGTTTATTATTAATTATTTAATTATTATATTTATTTTACGTTCATTACATTTCCTTCCCCTTAAGGGAATCTTTGTCCTCAGAGATCTATTGACTTTAATGTCTGATTTTCTTTAATCTATAGTCTCAGGATTCTTTCCCTTTTTGTAGTTGTGACATTTGAGGAAATGAGCTGATATGAATTATGGATTCCCCAAGAGAATTTTCACAATGTATCTGTTGTGGTCCATCCCAGATCTATTTTCATCCAAGCTCTGAGATCTTTTTATGGGACGATTTGTCTCAATTGTTGCTTAGTATGTCGATATTTTCTCATGTCCACATAAGTCTTCCATGAATATTCATTTTGACCCTGTTGTTGTTCAAAATGACGATTATAATTAGGATGTTTGTAAGGTGTAGGTGTTGTTTCTTCTTCTTTATTTTGGACTACGATGACGAATATCTTCAATTCCTCGATTTGATTTCTGGATGCATTTTCCTAGGTTTGTGCTTCTTGGTTCTCCAGCAGATTGTTATGATTCTGAATCTTTTCGATTCTTTCATCTTGTGAATTTTTTTCAATTTCTAACTCCTTGATTTAGTTCTATATTTCCTAATTATGATTATTTTGAAACTAGTTTTCTTCTTGCTTTTCCAGTATTTTTCCTTCAAGGTCTTCACTGGAGTGTTCCCTTTTGCTACTGTTTTTCAATTTTTTGATTTTTGTAATCAGGGTTTTGCTATGATTTCTTAATCTCAAAATTTCTTCAGAATTATCAAATATTGTTTTATTACTCTTTGCGATCTCATTCTTGTGTTCCTTTTTAGTGTCACTATTTTTTTGTTGAAGAACTTTTATCTGTTATCGATATTGGTCGACCACTGTTTCTTGATCTTCTAATTTATGTCATATGTGCCTTAGTTCTTCATCTTTGTCATTAACAATTTTGTTCAAACGTATTATTTCTGCTTCGTAGTCACTTATTTTTATCTTTATATCTTGATTTTTTTGTCTCTGATTGAAATGATTTTCATTTTTTAATTTCTCAATTTGGGCCGACAATTTTTCTATATGATTTTTTTGGTCGAAAATGTTTTGTTCTTTGCCCTCTTTTTGTATCTTGTTTAATTTAGTTAGTACTTCTGATTTCATATTCATGTCTTGTAATTCTTCATTGTCTCTTTGATAGTGCTTTAATTTGGCTTCTAATTTCTCTATTTTTACTTGCAGATCAACTTCCATGGTCTCTGAATTCTTTAATGATAGATGGCTATCGATTTCTTGACGAGTCTTCCTTTGACATTTTGACTCTTTGTAGATGATGATCTTCCTTGTTTTTGGCTTTTTATTCAAAGATGGACGATCTTGTTGACTTGACTTCTTTGAATTTTTTTTGTACAATAAGTCTTGCTTGATAAATGTAATAATTACCAATACTAAGTTTTCCTTTTTTTTAGGTCTATTAACCCTTTTGTTTTTCAAAAATATTTATTATATTTTTTTTCCAAAAATAATTATTATAAAATAATAATAATATTTTTTTTATTAATTAATAATAATGTTAATAATATTAATAAATTTTATTAATATTAAGGTATTAAATTTTTATTTTTTTTAGATTGAAGGTGTTGACCATGGATGTGGATGATGGAGGCTGCGCCAACGGGTGGTTGGAGTGATAGAACAAGGAGAGCAGGGCATGGGGATGATGGAGGAGGGTGACGATAGAGGCGACAAAAATTGGGAGTGTGCAGGGATGGTGTGCAGGGATGGTGAAGGGAGAGGCGACAGGGCTAGATGCTGGGGAGATGGATGACGAGGGGAGAGGCGGCAGAGAAAAGCAGTGGCATGAAGTAGGGAGAGCGAGGGGTGATGGAGAGCGGAGGGCATGGTGGTGATGGAGATAGGAGGATGGAGGTGGCAGTGTGGATGGAATGAAGGATGAGGGGTGAGTAAAGTAGTCGTGGAATGGTGGAATAAGGGAGGGTGCGTGTAGAAGGAGGAGATGGAAGGTGGGGAGATGGCAGGGGCATAGAACGAAGGAGAATTTAGGAGGGTTGACGCGAGGATCCAGGATTGATGCAATGGAGGATGTAGGGTTGTGTTTCCTCCTTTCACACACGTGGGTTACATGGCAGAAATCTTCAAGCCACTCATTGTGTCCTTGGGGGAGTGTCTTGAGTGTAATGCTCCGGTTTTGACCCCAGTTACCTTAAAAAGGTACATGATGTATATATGGTAATTAATCATGGTATGGAGCTAAAGGAAAAATCCCCACCATCAATTTGGTCATGCATGTTTCGGTAATAGGAATCATTGCTAATGGTATATCATGCTATCCGATACATTATAGTTTTGGCATCATGTAAATATGCACATCAATTAAATTAAACCTATAGTGAGCTATGACGGTGCAACATTGAATGAAAAGGGCATGATTCCTAGGGTTAAGGGGGGTTTTTCCAACCCGTGGGGGTCATTGGGAGTTCA
This sequence comes from Pseudotsuga menziesii, assembly GCA_001517045.1. Taxonomy (NCBI): domain Eukaryota; kingdom Viridiplantae; phylum Streptophyta; class Pinopsida; order Pinales; family Pinaceae; genus Pseudotsuga; species Pseudotsuga menziesii. The sequence goes on from LPNX010953498.1 coordinate 268,149, forward strand.
CCACATGTCATCCACCCATTTAAACTTATGATGTTTGTTAGTTGGGAGTGGTTATTGCTGAGTAGTGGTGGGTGTAGCAGGACTTTCAGTCCTTTTCCATGTTCCCACTCCATCAGTGGACTCTTCCTCTTCACATCATTGGGGGCGCGGAAGCAATAAGGGATTGTTCCCACTCATTCCACTCTCCAGAGGTTTTGGGGTCTGGCTCATTCTCAAGGGGGAGACGTTCTGCTTCCTCACGCGCACCATTTGGGTAAAATTATCCATCCTTTGTTCATCTCGTGCAGGAACGTAGAAGGTTCACCTTTGTTTTTGGGACTCACAGTTTTTGGTCTTGTTCATTCTCCCATTAATTGTCCATCCTCACTCACAGATAAAAAATTGGCATGGGTTTCCTCACGCAGGGGTTGAAAGAATGTAATCTCACATGGCGATCCAGACGAACGGCCTGAGAGGCATCATTCTATTGTTTATATGCTTTCCTTGTCAATGCTGGGAGTCCATCTTCTTCCCCATCCGTGGACTGTGTAAGGTTCCCACTGTTTCATTATGGGATTGGGTTGTTGATCTTCCCTGGTCTTGGTTGCTATCTGTGCAAACATCTTTTGGGTGCCGTCGATTTGTTTTGGCCACGCTAGGGCCAAGAACAACTCTGAGTCGTCTTATTGACTTGAGTTGCGTCCGCCTTTTCATTTGGGGTTATCAACATGTTGTATTTATTTTCATCATAGAGCTATGGACTGTTTGTTTTACTGCGATATGTAGTGCTTTGTCTTTGAACTATTGAGAGTAGGATTAGAGGTTGGGTATGCTTGAGAAAAATGGTGTTTTGAGCCACTCAGATAGAGTTAGACTGGTGGCTTTCTTCTCCACAACCCTTGAAGAGTATAGGAAAGGGAAGTCAGGGCCTAAGGGACTATGAAGTAGAGAAAGGAATAATTCCTATTGTTAGGTGTGTGGATGTCTTATAAGTTAGGTTAACTCTTGTGTAGGCATCCTTATCTCTTCAATGAGGCCACCAGCTTAGCATTTACCATTTCCAAGCTCCTTGATGGCCTGATAAACCCTATTGTGTGGGCTTGGATGAATTGTGTACCTTGGCTATGTGTAATACTACTTTGACCCTTATTCAATGAGGAATCATTCTGAGCTCAGGGGTGGCAGTGTTGCTGAGAGATTGATGAGCAAGCTGGCCTATGGTTGGGTGGAATGTTGCAGCGACCTAGCTAGTTGCGGGATGAGAAATTTATAAGATAAGCATTCCTGTCCATTTGTTGGGCTTAGGGTAGACCCGGGTTCTATACTTTTGTCTTAACACCAACAAAAGACCCATAGTGTTGGCCCTTTCGGCAACAACCTGCGAACAGGTTGCAGTCTCACCTGAAACAGCTATGAGGTGCTGCAGAATCAGGTTTATGCAAGCAGAAGAGGGATATTACTGTACCTTTAGCCTTTAAAAAATAATAATCATACAATATAGATCTTCGACAGTCACTTATATAGCTTCGCAGTTAGATAAACAAATAGTGTCTTGCTTAACCCTTAACTGCGAATTCATGGTGAAGCTAGTATTTAGCAGTGATCTTACTTATCAGTTATCTACTTATCAATGCATAAAAGAACATAACAGAAACAACACAAAATAACCACAACACAAGATATAACATGGTTCACCCCCAGTTTAGGGGCTACATCCACAGAATTGTGTTTTATTCAACTCTTTACAAAAACCACAGTTCTGATCTGCGCACACAGCTGTAGATCCCTTCAATTCCTCAAGCTGCGCACTTAGCTATAGATCTCTGTGCACACAGCTGCAGATCTTCTTAATCACCCAAAAACCCTCTGCGCACACAGCTGCAAAGTTTGTCCATGCACACAGCTGGGACATAACCTTTCTTACAAAACTAGACTTAGCTTCACATCCAATCACCTTACATCAAAAGCCTAACCTGACTCTTTTACAAAAGTTCTTATTTATACAAGTGCACTTATTACAAAACCATGGGCTTAAACCATGGGCACCCCGAACCCTAAACCCTGGACTTAAACCATGGGTTAATTACAAAAAGAGGGCTTTGACTCAACCCCAACACCCCTAATACTATTTTGAGTTGCAACTCCGCTTACAAGCTTCCACAAAAACCGTGGAGTTACCAAAATTAAGGACCGTTAAGGTACGCGCCCCAACACCGTTTTGCTTCTACATTTATGTTAGTGTCTAATGTCTAATGAACCATAATGATGAACATGTTGATGCCCAAATGTATATGTTTGCTTCTGCTATATGTTGAGTAACTATGCATCCTTGTATGTTTTACACATCTTAGCATGTTTTATGTTCTAAGCATTTTATATCAGCACTTATGCATGTTCTTGTTCATGGGGCTAGTTGCCCAGAGGTTTTTGATGGTTTGGTAGCATCCTCTTCGCCGGTCGGAGGGTAGGGTATGTTATAGTATGGTATTAGAGCTAATGTTGCAGCATGGGCCTGAATGGGCCATGAAATATCAGCTAACAGGGGCAGGTTGTCCTCTGCCCAACAAGAATCAGAAAAGTTCAAGAAATTTGGTTGAAAAAATATCCAAGTGCCAAACTCGTCGGATCATCAGAGGACTGAGTGGGGACATCCTCTGATACAGTGGAATGCTTAATCGGAAGACCACTCGACGAGGGACCGATGGAAGGAAATTCACGAAAACTTCTCTAAGTGTCCGTTGGCCATCGGTGGAGATTAGTGGAAGTCAGAGCTGCAGTTGCGGAGGGGATCAGTCAAAGGCCACCCATTAGAGGAAATGGGCATTATAAGAAAACATTCCAAAATAAGTTTTTGTGAGTGGGAATTCAAGAACCAATAGAATTTCAATAAAATAAGTCAACCATAATGGTTGAATTGACATATTTGTCATTAAAAAAAAACTACTTTTTTGTTCGTATTTTCGACATATCTCATTGTGTTTTTACTCAAATTTCAATCGGGAGAGCTCGTTGGATGCGGAATTTGATTCCGCATCCAAATAGTACCCACACTGCATACTTTTGAAGGACCCCTCTACCCCAAAAATAAGAAATACCTAAAAAAACGTGATGATGATGTCATCATCACATTTTTTCAGGTATTTGTTGTTTTTGGGGTAGCGGGGTCCTTCAAAAATATGGAGTGTGGGTACTCGTTGGATGCGGAATCAAATTCCACATCCAAAGAGCTCTCTCGATCGAAATTTGAGTAAAAACACACGGAGATATGTCAAAAATACGAACACAAAAAGTAGTTTTTTTCTTTCTTCCTCCAAAATTAATCAATATTATTTTATTATTTTCCTTAGGAGGCCCATTTTAGACCCCAAAATTCCTCTAATGAAAACATCGACTCCCTTTTCTAGAAAGACCACCGGACATAGACCGTCGGCGATCAGTGACACTTAGTTGTACGGATCACCGAAACAATGTATCCATAGGGTTAATGATCACCAAAAGAATGGCGATGAGTAGTTTTTCAGATCGCTGATGCCATCAGCGGAGAAAAGACGAAGAGAAAATTTTTGGGAAAATTTCTAAGTCGTGAGGCCATCAGCGATCGGCAAAGTTTAGGTGATGGGATCGATGATGCTTAGTTGATGGGTTCGTTGATGCTTAGGTGATGGGGTCACTGAAACGTCACCACTGTCGATGGGAATTAGAAGATGAGATCAATTAAAAATAGACGATGAAGTTGTCGATGACACGTCGATAGAGGAAAGAGAAATTCAGAGAAGATTAGTTAGATGGATCGACGAAATTTAGAGGATGAATCGGCCGATGCGGCACCAAGAAAAATTTCAAAAACGTGTCTAAGTGTTGAATCCATCAGAGATCAATGGAAGTTAGTTGATGAGACCAATGATGTCATAGTAATTAGTGCATCCGACTGCCGATACGATTTTCTCCCACGGAAACTCTAGAAATTTCATTGGCCGTCGTTGCGGAAGACTCGAGAACTAGCCGCCCGATGAGTAGACGATCCGATCATCAAGGTGGTAGTGATTAGAGTTTCTGATTGCCAACATACTAGCATCATCGATGAATATCATCACATTATATGAACAGACTGTCGATACCACAGAAGAGTTAGTTGTACGGCCGGCAATGAGTAGCGGAGGAATTAGACGATTTGATCGCCGAAATGTCGGAAAGATTTGGACATTTGTGAGTCTGCCATTGCGGCTGTCAGTCAGACTATCATTCTGACAATTAGTGTTCTGGAAGGTCACCAATTCATAGTGGTATCAGTTCCCAACTATTGATGCATCGTTAGAGAGTTAGTTTCGCTCGCCGATACTACATGTTGTGGTCTTAACGGTTCCGGTCGCCAACGCAGCGAAAATAATTGTTGTTTGAATCACCGATACGGTGGAGAAGCCTAGTGGATCAGATCTCCGATACACCATAGTCCTTGGCATCGCTTATAATAGCTAGAAGATTAGACAACTATGGATCTTACACGTTGGAGGAAAATAGGTGATTAGGCTGCCGATGAGCGCCGGAGGAAAGTTGATGTTTGGATCACCGAAGTGTCAGAATTTTAGATGGAATGAGACCCGATTTGAGTAAAGGAAATTTTGAGTTTTCAAAGTGGATTTTTCAGTGGTTTTAGTAAAATTCTCACTAGGTTGTCAAGGATGAAAAAGAAGAAATTCTAGGTGGCTGAAGTTGGCATTTCAGACCAAAATACAGTAGTGTGCTTTTCCCAAATTTGGTGAAAGTCATCATTTAGAAGTGGTGTGATTTTCACACCTGAGCATTCGGATATGCGTTGGAAAGCTTATCCAGCAGGGAAAAGGTGGAATCATCAGAGTTTGAATGTGGTGCTACAAAGTACTAGTGGTTATTTGAAAAATAAAAGTGTTGCTGTCAATATGGACAAATCCAGGAATTGCATGCCTAGAGGTAGCAAGACCATGAAGTCCAACCGGCTATTCTATGGAAAAGGAGTTCCATGCAAGGATGATGGACTTAAAAGGGGAAATTTCCTTAAACCCTGTCTTGCTAATTATGATTACAAGTTTTATACATGAAATGTATGAGGATATGCCTTGCATGCATAGGATATTACATGTTGGTAAGAATAGTGAGAATTATACATTTATAATGAGCCACTAATGATAATTATTGCATTGGTGTTGGAATTAGTGGAATAACCAATGACAACATGGACATGGCTGAATATGTTGCTGATGCCGACGAATGTGACTAGCAACCCTATGGAGAAAGGGATAATGCAACAAGTCCAGAATCAAAAGTTGGTTAGCAAATTCTGCAATCTCCTGCAAAGGACCAACCCAACTGGTAATGTCAAGGGTGTAAGTAGGACCCATCAAGGTAAGAGTTTAATTATGACAATTGCATGGAGTGGTAAAAGTAGGAGGTCTCATACCATGTGGGTGTTTGAATTTTATACTGCATTCATAGAGAAAGATGTCATGCCTGTATTATGTTGTTATGAGCTTAGTATCCCAAAGAAAGTGAGCATTGTTGATCTTGATTATAGTCATGCATCCTATATGAAGTAGTCATGGTTAGGCCATGCATGGTATGTGTGAATGCATAGTATTCCTGAGTCAATGCAAGGTAGCATTGAGTGGGTATGCATTAGAATATTTTATAAATCTTGTAGTTATGCATTGAATGGGCATATGAAAAGTATGACTAAATGTTGTAGATATGCATACATAAGTATGGGTGCAAATGTTGTGATGCAATGCATGAATGCATATAAATAGTACATGAGTTATTATGAAGTACCAATGGTTGAAATGATGAATTGATGACAATTCTGGAACCATTTCAAGAGCTATTATGAATCCAGGATAGTAAGTGCATGAAGAGGGTAGTCATGATCAATTGGCTTCCCGAAATGCTATATGGAAGGCCAAGGTGGTACAAATGATACGCTTGTGAAGTAAGGAGTATCTAAACATTTCATTTAAATTGCATAAATGATGTGACTGTACCCTGTAATTAAAGTATGATAATGATTGCGTGAATTAAATGGGTTTTGGTAATATTGATATGCTAACTGCTGGAAGTATTTGAATTTTATAATTCTGAAAATTCTTCAGTGATTGTTGCAGCAATGAAAAAGTTATATGCATCAAGACTTACTAAGTGTTTGGCTGACTGAGGCTCAGGTTTCAGGTAGATTGTTTGGGGTGTGGCAATTTGGGTAAGACCATGACAAAGGCCAAAATCTACCATGTGAAAGATCCAAACCTCATGAGAAGAGTCTCATGGCTGTGAAAATAGTTTGTATGCATAATGGGTTGTTAAATTTGAATTGTGAGTTTCGAATTTAAGAAATTGCTGAAACTACTAATCACTATTGGCTTGCATAAGATTGTGTCAGGAGGATGCATTGTAAGTGGGTATTCATGTTACGCTAGTAATCATAAAATTATAATGGGCATAATGGTGCTGCTTACAAGAGACCCACAATTGAGGATCACCTAATTTCCAAGCAAATCAATTTATGTAGTAAATTGAGTTGCAAATTCTCCTAGAATTTAATTACTAATGTCATTGCTTAGTTATGGGACAATCAAATTTGGATTGTATTATCAGATAATGATTGAATTTTTGGCTATTTGATGAATTTTCCAGGGGTACACACTATAGGAATATCATGTGTGATGGCCTGCAGGAGCCAAAATTCATGGGAAGGTTTTCCCTTATCTTGGAAATGGGTTTTGGGTGAAACTCCATTGGACATTTTGGGAATGTCTCATCTGCACTATGTGTTTGGTAAGCAACATGAGTGACATGGTATAGGTTATGTCGATAAGACATGTGTGGATATGAAATGTAAAGAGGAATTGGGATGGAAAACCGAGGGACTTTCAACTCAGAGAAGGGAGCCCCCATTCCTCCTTAATGAACGAATACCGCATCGGCAAATGGATAAGTGTTCTCTGACCCTAGCTAAGAATATGCTTGTCAAATTGTTAAATTCCCTATGCAGAACATGTTTTGATTTTATTTCCATGATGACAAATTGCTTGAGTATGAATAGGGCCTACATGGCACACACCGGAAAAGGGTGCACACTTTTCCGATGTTGGATCGTGAAATGGTTTTTCAATATTGATTACACCCTAGGGAGTAGATGCACTCCTGGTGTCTCAATACTTGATAGTGAATGATGCGAAATATGATTACAATTTTAGAGTGATAACGCTAATGGATATGCTTATATTGCTTGTGTTGTCAAGCTAAACAGATGTATTCTAGTATTGTACACTAAATGGACAATGGCTTGAGCTCATACTACCTTCTACTAAAGAGCACAGAGAAGGAGACATTCCTGAGGGACTGTCAACTCAGAGAAGGGAGTGGTCTCTTGTGTGATATGAGGTAGTGGAATTAGAGCTCACTAATGGAAATGAAACCTGAAAATGGTCGTTTATTGTTGATATAAGTGCATGTGTTATTGTTGATGGCCTGATAAACCCAACTATGTTGGATTGGATGATGATTGGTTGTTGATATAAGTACAGGCGATTTGTTGACGGTATGATAAACCCAACTAAAGGTTGGCTTGACTGTGCCTGGTATACATATATAAAAGGATGTTGTGAAGTAGCCTACATGCTGGCCTAACATCCAAGTCCATATGCGATCCCAAGGCTTACAAAGCGGAGTAGGATCCTATGGACCAGCGAGGAAATGCACAATATTGATAAGTATTGAATTATTTTGCAATTTCTTGCTTATGAATATACATGTGTATATGATTTGGTTATGATGTTTTAAGCTCTTAGTTAAGAGTTAAAAACTGATGAGAATAAACTAAACATGTGAATTTATTCAATGTTTGAATATAGGTATCGCTGGAAGAGAGGACTATGAAAGCATCCTAGGGGTGCATGTGGACATGTGACTGTCCTAAAGAGCTCAGAATGAGTGGTAATGAAAAAGGTGGTAGTGAGACTGTGAAGTTCCTAGAAGCTGAGACAAACCATGTGGGGAGGCTCCATGGTTGAGAGGTCTGAAATAGACCAGAGACACTAAGTGTCATGACCAAGAGGCATTGGTCTAGCATTCAAGGTGAAGTGAAAGAGGCTGAGAGCATGAAAAGGCACAGCGGTGGTGTGGGTTCCAGGATGGAACAAAACAAAGAGGGGAAAAACTCTTCCTTCTCTCTCTTGCCCT